>CBVK0100527125.1:0-11976 GCA_900067695.1 Picea abies
TAGGGGATCCGATTCTCATGCAACCGAATGCTAATACAGGGCTGAGCAAGGCATCGCTGTTATGGCTGGTGTAACAGCTTCTTTACATAGCTGCTGGTGCTGTTTCAGCATCGCAATTCACGGGCTGTTTCAGCCACGTGAATTGCGCCCTGACTGCTGACTGTCGGGGTTCGTGTTTCAGCATCGTGGTAGTCTCCACTGTGTCTCAGCATCTAAACTGAGTGACAGCTCTGTGTTTCAGCATCTTCGTCCTCGAACCATGTAGCTGCTTAGTGTTTCGGCATATGCATCCTCGGTCTGTGTAGCAGCTCCGTGTTTCAGCATGTGCGTCCTCGGGTTTGCGTAGCAGCTTCCGTGTTTCAGCATAGACTGTGAAGCAACTTCTGTGTTTCGGCATCGGTCTTGAATGCTGTTCTGCAAATATGGACACTTATGCGCTTCTAATCAATGGTTAAGTACTAGAGTGACGTAAAATATCATGCAAAACAAATTAAACGTATAGTAATGAGAAAGGACGTTGTGTACCTTGGAATGATCAGGTGGAATGATAGTATAAGTCTAAATACAAGTGATGAAGAGTATAACAATGGCAAAAAGTATGGGCAAAAAGGGTACAATAGGTGGACCTAACAATGTCCAAAGTTAGTACAATAAAAACAATGACCATAAAATAAATTTTCATACCTGGGAGTGAATGTTCTTCTTTGTGGCATAGTCCTTCTGAATTTTTGCCTTGACTGATCATGATCATGATTGAAGCTTCTTTGTGGCTTGAACATGGATGGTATTCTTGAAGATGTATCTTCAATAGTTTTCTTAGATTCAGGTCGACCATGATTCCTTCCTTTTAGTAATTCTGCATAACTCTTTCTATTTTCTTCATTCTTATTTTCTAGCAACCTAGAGTGCTTCTCTTCATT
Organism: Picea abies; assembly: GCA_900067695.1. NCBI lineage: Eukaryota > Viridiplantae > Streptophyta > Pinopsida > Pinales > Pinaceae > Picea > Picea abies. The sequence goes on from CBVK0100527125.1 coordinate 921, forward strand.
CTCTATAACTGGTGTGGATGTTTCTGTCACTTCAACATTCTTGTTGATCTTGACGATTTTACTTCTCAATGTGACATCTTCTTCTTCAAGCTTCTCAACCTCTTCTTATTTCTTCATTATCTGAGATGCCATGACTTCTTCTATTATTTTTTCTTCTTCAAGATGAATTTTTAATGTGATTATTTCTTCTTCAAGTCCTTTCTCTTCTTGACCAAACTCTACCTCAAGTTGGTTTAGATCGTTATTTCTTTCCTTAATATGTTTTGTCAATATCTTTTCTCTCATTTTTGCTTCTTCCTTCTGTGCTTCTATGTTGTCTTCCAAATACTTCTTTTGATATTCAATATTTTATTCGATCTTTCTGTCTTCTTCTAGCTGAGTTCTTAAGTTCTCAATGACCTATTGGGATTCTTAAAAAATGGGAATGCTTTCCTTTTGTTTCATCAATTCTTTCTTGAGTGACTTTTTTTCTTCTCTTAGTTCATCTAAAGCACTAATCGATTCCGCTTCATAATTGTCTTCCTTTTCAATTAGTTTTTCTGTCTCATTTCCTTCATGGAATTCTATTTCAAGATGTCCACATTTTTCACAATTAAAGCAAACCAACATACCTCTAGTGATTATGTACTCTTCATCTTCTGAATTTTTTTGACATGGTGAACATAATTCTTCTTGATCTATATCTATATATTCTTTTTCATTTTATGAATCTGCGATGGGTGAAGAATATATGTCATGTAACTTATCCCAAATTTCTTTGGCTAATGAACATTTACCAACCTTTTCTCTTACTGGATTAGGTAATCCTTCCTAGATGAAATCCATTGCTATTTTGTTATTCTTCTTCAATTCCTTCTTGGCTGCAATCTTTGCCCTTTTTGAATTATCATATCCTGTAACAACTGATAGCCAAATATAATTTCCCTGTGCCTGTAAAAATATTTTCCTCCTTCTGCTCCACATCTCATACTTAAAACCATTATGAACATTAAACATTGGTACTCCATTCTCAGAATAATCCATGATCTCCTTCCAGTGGTTAAACTGTTTCCTAAAGGAATCAACTCGGATTCCAATTGTTGGATTATTGAGAGGGGGGGTGAATCAGTAGAGCAATTTAATCATTTTTCACCATAAAATGCAAGTGTTATATCAATGTAAAATTATCATCCAATAGTTGCAGAGTAAACAAACAATGAACAAATGAGAAATCACACACATACATAGTACACCCGTGTTTACGTGGAAACCCAAAGTGAGCAAAAACCACAAAATGGTTTTTCTTATATGTATTTAAGAATTACATTCATTGGAAGCACCAACTTCCTTTGTTTTCCAGCTGCAACTGGAAGGAGGCTCTAACCCCCTAGTTTCTTAGGCTACAACCTGAGGGAAGCTCCAAATCCCCAATTATCTGGCTACTACCAGAAGGTGGATACAACCCCCTATGTTCTCCGACTACAATCACTTGTCCTTGCCCCTTCCAATTGTCGTAAGTAGAATGATGGAACCACTATCATACTATCACTATGAGAATACTATTGTAAACATGTACCAATCAACCTACACCAAACAACCTATACCAATAACCTGAACCATGCATCAACATGTACCTCAACTTGTACCATAAACAAGTGCATCAACCATGCACCAAACTATACCTCAACCTGTACCATCAACGAGTGCATAAACCATGCACCAAACCTTTATGAATAACTTGTCACAACAACCTGTCCAAACAACCTATTATCACATGAAGTTGTCATGGGTCTTTTGTCGCTTAGGTTTTAATTTTTATCATTTAGTCTTTAGGTTTGCTTGATTTTTCTCTTTGTGATTTTCTTAGGTTTGTCTAAACAAATAAAGACTTAGGTTTTTTCTCACCTTTTTGGCCCACACATATGATTTTAGCCTAGGTTCATTTTATGGCTTATGAATTTGACTCATCTTTTGACTTGGCACAAAGCATTTTTGACTCCATGATCCTAACGAACTGACAAGTCACTCCATCTACTCATTCTCCTTATCCTTCCATGTTGTACCTATGTCTGTTAAGGGGGTCAAATCAAGTTTTGAAAAGGGCATTGCCAACTCACTAGGCATTCTCATAGCGCACCTCTGTCCTATGCTCCTTTACCATAATTCGCCATAATCAACTGATGTCATGTCTTCCATTATTTTCAGCACCCTTGTCTTTAAAAAGGAATATGGAGATTTGGTCATTTATGAGCTTTCTAACTGTTTATCAATTTGAAATATTCATCCTAAGCTCAGTGCTACTAAAATCACTAGTTCAGAAAAAGATGCAGATTGTGCTATGGGATCGACTATTAGAGCTGAATTAGAGGCTGAGGTGGATGTAGTAGTTCCATAGCTTGTTGTAGATCTTCCATCATCATCCACAACCACCAGGTATTTCGTGAGTCTTTTCAGCTGCATGGAAAAGTGTTAATATACACCTGCCTCATATTTTGGTAGTGCCTGGCGCTGCAGATTGCATCTCCTCTCACCCATTTCCATCTATAGCTCTTATTTCACAGACTCCATAGCCTTTTTCCGACTGAATTTTTCCTATACTAAGGTCAAGCCATTTTACTTCAAAATATCAAATTCTCATTCATTCACTTGGCTCTTGTTTCCACACTGCACTACAAAAATCGTTGCCAAAACTACGCTACGAATCCCTTGTCCCAGTGTTGCATTTTCCTTGGATTTATCAGTGCCATATTTTTTATTCACAAGACCCATGCATTAGCCTCCTTTATTCACTATGTCATCCTATGTTTTATCTCAAAGTCTACTGCTAGTGAGGGAGATAGCATCCCCTACCTTTTAAATCTTTGATGACCATTGTATGGTGGCATAAAACTGAACAGTGCATCCTTGCATACCTTTACACATAGTTTCTTCCTCTCATTTTTAAAATAAAAACCATCAGACCAGTCTATTGTTAATTCAAAAGTGAGTTGGAGGAAAATCCTTGAAAGAGTAACCATTAGTCACTGTCAAATATCATAGATATTTGTGTTTTTTTGTTTCTTTAATCCCTCATAGAATTACAGCCTTTGATCCCCTGATTATATCGATGGATATACCTCAAAGGAAGAAGTCTCACAAGGGAGGGAGTGTGGTCAAGATTGGACCCTCTAAAATGCACCTATTTTATGTTGAGCCTATGGTTAGGGAGGTTTTCCAAAGGGTTGGTGGCCTCTCTTTTTGTCAAAACATGTAGAGGGGACACCTTGAAGTAGAAAGGAAATTTTCATTACACTTTGATGGCATTAAGACCAAGGTGGGAAACCTTGAGTTTGAGCTATCTGAGGCCTCTATTGTAGCAGCCACTGAGATACCTAACACTGGTGAGAGGTGGTTCAAATCCATCATCCTAAATGATGCCTTTTCCAAGGACTTCCTCAAACCAGACTATCAAAAAGACAATTTGTCCAAGGGAGTGCCTAGGAACCACCTAGTTGAGGGCTTTGATAAAATTATTAAGATCATCCATATATATTTTACATGTGAGGAAAGATTTAACATGATATACCAGTATCATATAAGACTCTTTGATGCCAACCTCCCTCTATATACCAGGGGGCTGGCTGGCACGACCTCCCGGTCTACAATCATTCAATTCATTGAGTCGAATGACTCGTCGAGCTCCTGCAAGAACCAATATAACTTGACACAAGCCCTTTTTACTTCCTCGACACGTGCTATGTGGAACTTGCGGACCCCCTCCTTGAGATTTTAACTCTTATGCCAACGAGCGCTAGCTCTCGATGCTAGACTTCCTCGTTGATGTGACCACGGACTATGACCATGGTCCAACTCTCTTCACTACCTCGTGCTTTGAAAATTTTGTGAGCTACTTCCTCCTTTCTTTGATTCCCAAATCGATGAATTCTCCGGGACCAGATATACGGTCCATGTCCTTCTTGTGATCAACAGTTGTTGTCAATAGTTGTGATCGAATCACGATTTTGGACTTCATGATTCCTCTCTCCTCCTAACTCTACTCCTCCCGATTTCGAATCAGCGAAATGTTGATCTCAAATCCATGTGTCCTCTCCCAATGGACAACCAAGATTTACTTTGGCTCTCGACTCCTCTGGTATCCTCCTCTTGCCTTCTTTCGAAGGGTTCCTCCTCCAAAATGCACGGATCTCTGCCATGTGCCCTTCTAGATCCAACGGTTTGGATTCAAATCGATCCTTGTGACTTTGTGAATATCTTGGTTTGCTCTCGGTAAACTTTTTCAAAGTTCTTTCTCCCAAAACTCTCGATCTTTTGCCACCTATCTCCTCCGACGATGGACTGTTTTTCCACCTTATGGACTTCAAAAAGTCTTCGATTCCATTTTCACCCTTAGAACAAATTCACCTTTTGAGACTTAGGTTGTTCTTGAATTCCTCCTGTACTCCTTGCATAAATCTACACAGACTCCTCTACGACTTGGCTCAGCTTGAAAACCTTTCGAAGTTCACGGTTCCCTTGTGAACTTCCTTGTGCCCTCCTGGCAACTTCACGCTCCTCCTCACAAGCTTTGTAAGATGAAATTACAGGTTCTATATGCACTCCTTGTGCTCAACTAAGCTTCTCGACGGCTTCTCCCTCAGCCTTATGGAAAGGTTTAAGGCATCTCCTTTCCTTTGTCGATGTGCTTCTTGCAAAGCCTTCCTTCACCAGAATGTTAAGAAATTTTGGGATTCTCCAACACTTCCAACTGTGTTTCTTCTCTGCGCACTCACAATATATTGATGCCCTCCTGGCAGAGTATTTTAGAGTGTTCAGTAACTCTGAACTGTGCTTTCTCCCACACAGTGTTTCCTTCCAAGGTACTTAACTACCCTGAAATTTCTCCCTGAGTCTGTGAATTAACCTGGTATGCCCTCCTAGAAAATTCTCTTCTGACTCCACTAAGTTCAGATATGCACTCCTTGCGTCGACTCACAGAGTTTACCTACTCAGTCGCTCACTCCTTGCACTTGTCCTAGAGAACTAGACTTAACTCAACACACTCACAGATAGACAAATATATCTCTATCCCTATGGGTGATTTATAACATTCATGTACAATTCAAATGCATGTAAAAGACATTCCTAACACAGCATCCATTACACAGAAATTGGAAACATGAAAAAATGTCATTTTCTATTAATGGTAGAATGACAAATTACAAAGGTGGAGTTTGAGATACAACTGAGTCTCGAATCTCTGCGTTTCTCTCCCTTACAACATTCCCTACAACCCCTTGCAGTCCAACCTCTACATTGCAACAATACAAAGATTTATACAAGAGGGGCTCTATGAGCTTCCCTCGCAAGCTAAATTAGTGGTGTCAAATCACCATTTAAAACACCTATCTAATGGATAGATTACAATTATGGAAATTTTCTCCAAATTGGATGTAGATCCCTTCTATCGTTAGCCTATTAATGGCGACCTTATCTCCAGCTTGTGTGAAAGCACAACTTGGCTTTTCCATCTTGTCTTCAATTAATGTCTGGATCACTACATGGATTTTCGAGGAAAAAATGAGAGGGTGGTGCCTCTCCTTCCTTGAATGTGCACCACGCATGTTAATTAGCTAGCATGTGTTGAGGTGAAGTGATGCTCCTGCATCATACTCCACGGCTACAAAAATCATTTTCTCCTACTCATGAGCTTTCTAGCATGGATGAAATCCTCCTGGATCCCAAACTTTCTCTTGGAGCTGTCTCTTGGCTCCTCTGCTTCGCCACTACTACTCCTACATCATCCTCGCTGCTTGTGCAAGTTTCCTTTCATCCATCTTCCTTCTTCTTACCGCTTCCTCTGCCGAATCTAACATCAGCTCCCTTATCTCCTTGACCGCCTCGTCCAGCTGCTCCATTGGCTAGCTCTTTTGTTGCATACTATCTCATTGCACTTATTCCTTGTTAATGGGGAAATCACATTGAATTCCCAAGACATCTTCTCCATTTGCGGCCTTATCTTTCCACTCTGCTACAGTCTTCACTCCTGCAAGCTTCTCATCACTGGGCTTCTGCTCAGTGTTTACCTTTCTTGGTTCTTCAGTTGATTCCTTGTAGCTTCCTCTAGCTACGACTCATGTTGGTGTGTCCCCTCTGGCATGGCTATCTTATGGAATCCATCTTCTAGTTCCGGACTATCTAGCCAATCCTCTAGTGCCTTCAACTCTATTTCCCACTGAGTGAGTAACTCAATTGGGTGTTCTCCTTCTATTGGGAGAGACTTCAATATCTATTCCTTCTCCTCCATGATAGTCTTTTCTTGTTGTCCTTCTACTGCATTTCTAACATCTGTGCTAGCATTTCCTTGGATGCTTGATAGGAATATCTCAACTCCCCCAATGATCATAATGTTCCTCTGATCCTTCTCCTTTTTCGTGATGAAATCTTATGACTTGTCATCATCTTCATTCACGTGGCTTGCAGTTCCACATGAATCTCCTCCTGAGTGAGGTTTTTCTTCCGCCTCCTCTTCACCTGTCAACATCCCCTGATATGAAATCTCAGTTGTTCTCACCTCTTCTCCCTTTCCCACCTGGATATTTGAGATTTCTCCTCTGCCCACTTGACAGCCTACGATATCCATTGATCCCTTATCATTTCCCACCTGGAAACCTATGATACTCTTGCCATATCTCTTTCCCCTAAGACTGAGATTTTCATCATGCCTTAGCCACCTTCCTAACGTCTGTTGCTACCTTCTAGCTAACAACTTTTGAACAAGCCAACTAGCTTTTCTCTTCAAAGACCATTCATACCTCCATCGTACCTTTGACTCCTACTGCATCTTGAATGCTAGCCTCTCCATCTGTGCTCAAATTTCACTAAGCTCCTTATCCATCTCCTCTCTACTCTTCTGCGAATGGACTTCTCCTCGACCATGTTTATTACCTTCAATGGATATCTTCACTCTCTACCTACCCTCTTAGAAAATCTATTGTTCACCCCGTAACTGAGAGCATCTCTAGCTTCTCCTTCACCTGAAATCTACAGACGCAAATTGTGCTCTGATACCACTCTGGCCCCAACATCCCCCTCTCCTTTAGGGATGGCATGACCTCTTGGTCTAGGATCATTCAAGTTGTTGAGCTGAATGACTCATCGAGCTCCTGCTGGAACCAATATAACTTGACACAGGCCCGTTTTATTTCCTCGGCACCCGCTATGTGGCACTTGCGGAACCTCTCCTTGCGCTTTTAACTCTTACTCCAACGGGTGCTATATATCAATGCTATACATCCTTGTTGATGTGACCATGGACTATGACCATGGGCCAACTCTCTTCACGACCTCGCGCTTCAGAACTTTCACAAGCTGCTTCCTCCTTTCCTCGATTTCCGAATCGACGAATTCTCTGGGACCATATCTATGGTCCACGTCCTTCTTGCAATCAACTGTTGTGATCAAATAGAAAGTACGAACTTTGCGAGTCCTCTCTCCTTCCAACTCTTCTCCTCCCGATTTCAAATCAGAAAAATGTCAATCCCGACTCCACGTATCCTCTCCCAACAGACGACCAAGATTTACTTCAGCTCTGAGCTCCTCAGGTATCCTCCTCTTGCCTTCCTCTAAAGGGTTCCTCCTCCAAAATGAAAGGATCTCTGCCATGTGCCCTTCTAGATCCAATGATCTATATTTAAATCACTACTCACAACTTCATGAAGATTTTGGTTTTCTCTCGGAAAACTTTTCCAAAGTTCCTGCTCCTGAACCTCTCGATCTTCTGCCACCTGTCTCCTCCGACGATGGATGATTTATCTACCTTCTGGACTTTGAAAATTCTTTGATTCCCTTTGCACCCTTAGCAAAAATTCACCTTTTGAGACTTAGGTTGTTCTTGAATTCCTCCTGCACTCCTTGCATAATTCTACGTAGACACCTCTGTGACTTTGCTCAGCTTGAAAACCTTTTGAAGTTCACGGTTCCCTTGTGAACTTCCTCGTTCCCTCCTGGAAACTTCATGCTCCTCCTCCTGAGATTTGTAAGATGAACTTACAAGTTGTGGGCACACTCCTTACACTCAGATAAGCTTCTCGAAGAATTCTCCCTCAGCCTTACGGAAATGTTTAAGGCATCTCCTTTCCTTTGTTGATGTGCTTCTTGCAAATCCTTCCTTCACCAGAATGTTTAGTGATTCTGGGATTATCCAACACTTCCAACCATGTTTCTTCTGTGAAAGATCACACTAGCTTGATGCCCTTCTGGCAGATTATTTCAGAGTGTTCAGTAACTTTGAACTGTGCTTTCTCCCACACAGTCTTTCCTTCCAAGGTACTTAACCACCTTGAAATTTCTCCCCAAGTCTGTGAATTAACCTGGTATGCCCTCCTGGAAACTTCTCTTCTGGCTCAACCGAGTTCAGATACACACTCCTTGCATCAGCTCACAGAGTTTCCCTACTCTGTCATGCACTCCTTTCACTTAGCCTAGAGAATCAGACTTAACTCAACACACTCATAGATAGACAACTATATCTCTATCCCTACAGGTAATTTCTAACATTCATCTACAATTCAAATGCATGTAAAAGACATTCCTAACACAACATCCATTACACAGAAATTGGAAACAAGAAAAACTGTCATCTTCTATTAATGGTAGAATGCCAAATTACAAAGGTGGAGTCCGAGCTACAACTGAGTCTCGGCTCTCTGCATTTCTCTCCCTTGCAACATTCCCTACAACCCCTTGCAGTCCAACCTCTACATTGCATCAATACAAATATTTATACAAGAGGGGATCTATGAGCTTCCCTCGCAAGCTAAATTAGTGGTGTCAAATCACCATTTAAAACACCTATCTAATGGACAGATTACAATTATGGAAATCTTCTCCAAATCGGATGTAGATCCCTTCTGTCGTCAGCCTATTAATGGCGACCTTATCTCCATATTGTGCGAAATCACAACTTGGCTTTTCCATCTTTTCTTGAATTAATTCCTGTATCATGCCTTGGATTATCGAGGCAAAAATGAGAGGGCGGGGCCTCTCCTTCCTTGAATGCGCACCACGCGTGTTAATTAGTTGGCACGTGCTGAGGTGGAGCAATGCTCCTGCATCAATCTTGCTACATTTCACTGGTAAGGATTCAATGAATATCCCTTTTTATCTATTGAGGAGTATGGGAAAGATGTCTGATAGAGTCCAAGCCAAGTCCAAGGCTGTGCACAATAGTGTCTTCCACTATGGGTTGATCAAGATGTTGGTGATGGAAGAGTTGAAGAAAAGGAACATTTATTGGGAACAATTCATTGTCTTTGCCCATATGCAACTAGATATAGCCTCTATCCCTCAATCTAGGATGCAGAGCCCTTTTCCATCTAGTAGTGTTTCCCCTTAAAGAACAAGCAGGAATAGAAAAAGTAAACCCACTACTCAAGACAAACAAACCCCTAAGGAAATTGAAGAATAAGAGAGGGAGGTTCATCACTCCCCACAAAGAGATTTTTCACCTCCTCCTGCACTTGAATTGGAAGAAGTCCCTTCATCTACCAAAACCACAGCCAAGAGGAGAAGGAATTTTCATTTCCCTTCACCTTCTCCAGCAGCTAAGATCATAATCAGAAAGTCTTTTACTAGATAATCAGCCCACAAGGAAGCTATTGAAGCAGAAGTCTTACCTGAGGTTTCAGTTCCAAGGAAAGAGAAAGATAAAGGTAAATACATTGATAAGCCTATTGAGGTGATAAACATAGGCTTTGTTTAGCATAAAGATAAAGGTAAATCCACCGAGAAACCTATTGAGTTTATCAACATCATCACTCCCCCTAGCAATCCCACTTTCAAAAGATTGATCAGACAACTCAGGGATGCTAGGAAATAAGTTTCTCGTTTGAAGGCAGAAAGTTTGACTGAGAGAAGAAAGATGAAGGAGCTCATAGACATGTACAGTGGAACCCTTTATCTGGAAAGGTTTTCAGAAAGAAGATACCTGCCTCTCCATAGGCAGCTTAAGACCCTCTACAGGAAAAACATAAGCTTTCAGTCCCAAAACAAAAATATCGAAGAAGAATTGCAACATTTCAAGGATGAACTGGCCCAGAGGAATTTAAATGTTCTGGTACAAGATGTAATAGAAAGAGATGAACCAATATTTAAGAGGAGTACCCCTACAAAATAAAAAGATGTTTCTATGAAGGAGGGAATATCTCCTCCAACAAGGAGGAGTGCTATATTGATGAAGTAGTTGGGGGATGACAAATCCATTTTTGTGGGTGGTCACTTTTTGCAGTTTGAAATGATCAAGGAAGTATGATTTTTTCCACCTATACAGGCATCTATAGGCTCCTAGTCTATCAACTTAGTTTTTTATGTTTTTGAGGAATTGATTACATCACATAGAAAAAACACAGATATTTTGTAGTGCCATGGCGCTAAAAAATCGTCTATACGGGATGTTCTGCAATTGCGCTATCAAAGGAGCTACGAAATATCCTATCCAAACTCAACAATGGTGCTACGGAAACTGCAGAGCTATTTTATGGATGGCGCTACAGAAACTGTAGAGTCATTACACAAGAGTGGCACTACAGAATCTACAGAGCTATTTTATGGATGGCGCTGCAAAATCTATAGAGTTGTTACATAAGAATCACTACAAAATCTGCAGAGCTATTTTATGGATGGTGCTATAGAATCTGCAGAGTTGTTACACAGGAAGTGCTACAAAATATACACATTTCTTTTATAGAGGGAGATACATAATTGGCTACCAAATTTTCTACAGAATGGCGCTATGAACTGGCCATCACAGTCAAAGGTTTGAATTCATGACTCCTTCCTGATTTTTGATGATGTGGAGAGAAGCAAGGATCACAGGTGTGTTGACGGGCGAAACAGTCCATCCGTCAACTGGAAGAGTGGAACCGGTCCGGGGTTGTCTAAATAACCCAATCCGTTTGGTATGGACCACCCTGACGAGTTTAACGGCTCTGTTGGCTGCTCTAAGGTCTCGTAAGGAAACCGAAGAGAAAGTGATCTGAGCTAAAAAATATAAACTAAGGAAACTAGAAACTAATAAAACAAACTAAAACTAACAAACTAA
>CBVK0100527126.1:0-11976 GCA_900067695.1 Picea abies
TATATATATATATATATATATATATATATATATATATATATATATATGAGTGATCAAAATCTACCACATTAAGAATTATCTTTGACTAGGTTTTCTACGCCAGTTTGATGAATTCTAGTTCATTACTTAAAGGTTAGTGTTGGAACCCAATTAATGAAGGATAAAATTTAACTAATTCATCAATTAAGTTTGTCATTGTCATCGAACTACCAATGGTAGGTTAACAAAATTTACTAGCTCCCTTATATAATTTCATGCCATATTTCATGCCAAAATAGATTGATACTTAAAATATATGTCATGGTAATGTGTTTTATTTTTATATATGCTTGTGCTTGACCCTCTCACACTAAACTTTGCATTTTCACCTATGCTAAATTGCATTCATTGTGCATATTTTTCCATTAACATTTCCAACTCCCCCTAATGTAAAAGTGTTCTCCTTCATTTTAAGAACTATTTTGAAAATTTCAAACTTATTTCTTCTTAAAGGTTTAATAAAAATATCAATAAACTGTTTGCATGTTTTACAATGCTACTACTAAATTTTATTTGTAGTGATTTTAAGTATTGTATATGTACTTTAATATGTTTTCTTTCTTGATGAAAAATTGTGTTTGTCACGAATTATATAGCTCCTTGACTTTCATAGTTTTCTTTGTTGATGAAAATTGTGTTTGTCACGAATTATATAGCTTCTTGACTTTCATAGAAGATAATTATAGGTTTCCCTTATGACAAATTGTTGCCTACTGATAATATTCCCAACCAAATTCCTTGTCATGTTGCATTCAACACTATTGTTTGATTATATTTTTGTTGAAGATAAATAAACTATGAGTTGATTCTTGTTGTTACAACTCAATATCATTAAACCAATATTAAAAGAAAATACAGATGTAGTCTTTATGTTATCAATGCACCCTGCCCATTCATAATCTATACCAACCAACTAGTGATGTAATTATATCACTCTTGGTATACTCTGATCAAAATTTGATGCAGATTTAATATATCACAATGTTCATTTAGCTTCCTTCAATGGGTTCATCTTGGATTTTTCCATGTATCTCAAAATCGCGTAAACTACATAGTTCATGTTAGGTCAAGTAATGGTTAAATAAATGAAGTCATATTTAAATTTCATGTATAAAATTGTGCTAATTTCCTTCCCTAATTAATACTTTGTAAGCTTCATTCTAGGATTCATTGGGGTGTCTCTTCTTGCAATCTATCAAAGTTAAGAAATTCTTGATTACTTCATTGGAATACCTAGTATAAGACAAGAAAATGCACTAATATTTGTGTCAAACGTCCATGGTATGATAGTATTTTAACACACTATTTATTTCCATGTCTTATATGCGTAGTTAGTCTTATTTTACTGCGAAAACATTAAGTTCATTGCTACCTCTTACAATAATATCATCAACATACAAAATTATTGGTAGTAAAAAAACACTTTTCATGATCTTGACATATAGGTTTAGATTTGAATCACCTCCCCTGAACCCAACTTCTATGGAGTATTTATTAATATGTGCATTCCATGGTTTTGGTGCTTGCTTCACCCCATAAATCATTTTTGAAATTTAGATACTAGATTTTTCGAATTTAGGTTGCATGAATTTGTATAGATTTTCTATGTAGATTTCCTTGTCATTCCACTCATTAATAATAATGTTCTCAACATCCATATGATATATTGTCCATATAAATTTTGTTGCAAGAGTCAAAATTGTTTAGATAATATTAATCTTCAGTATTGGAATTGTAATACCCTAGTTTTGAGTCCCCATAAATATTGATGTATTTTGTTCATTTGAGGAAAGGTTGGAGTGCATAAACAATGGAAAGAGGCCAGAGTGCCTAGGAAATGTAAGAAATTGATCATTATTAATAATAAAATGCATCGTTGGCTACCAAATGGACAAGGACAAGAGTTATAGGGGGCTATGATTCCACGAGTGGGGGGTGGGGGGGATCTAAGAGGGCTAATCTTACACTTTGAAATTATTTTATTTTACTCACCTTGGAATTTTAGAGAGAAAGAGGGGGTTACATGAACTTATTGGGGGAAGCCCACACTATGCTTTTGATATTTAATCCATGTTCTTGATTGTCTTGGGGGTTGGCCATTTTCATTATGAACCAAAATTCGTTTTTGGAGCTTTTCCTTTCTAATTCACTTTGTTGATCATTCTTGTCTATGCATGGGGAAGGGAAAATGAATATTTGAAGACCAACAACCATGGTTGGTTGGATGTAATTAATTTATTGTTATTCAAGGAGGGAATGAATGCTTATGGAAATGATGATAATGGAAGTTGAGAGAGAGTTGTCCACAACTGAGAATCCCGAGAGTTTCCAGCATTGATATTTCCTGATCATAGCACCAGAGCCATGGAAAGAGGTGGACATCCCGAGGGACTTTGTGGAAGTGAAGGGGGTTGAATTTCTTTAGGTGGTGTAGAGTAAGGGGAAAGAGAGAGAGAGCTAGTAAATTGGATTTTTTGTGTGTGAGAAAGCTATGAGAACTTGAATGTTGAATGGTTGAGAAGATGAGTGATGACGTGAAGCCTGTCCTTATGGATTCATAGCCTTGGCTCAGGGGTGACCTGCTGTTGAGACTTGGAACAATAGTGTTTAAGGTTGGGTGGGACATCCTTGGTATGCAACCAGTTGGTGATTGGTTTTGATAAAGAAAAGTTCTCTTTGTCATGGTTATCTCTACTTGTATATTTAATTTCAATGTATATTATTATTTTTATCTCTGAGATATTATGTGTTTATACCATGCTTGTTTGCTATTTATTGTTGTGCATGACATGTTAATATTAAAATTCACAATTAGCAAGAATCTTGATGAATGCATGTGATGGTATTGCATTTATTTCTTGTTGCACTATTACTTCATTGTTATTAGAATTTTTGAATCAACCCAAAAGGGTGAATTTTAGAGGTACCCAGATCAAAGCATTAAGCAAATAATTTTGAGTTTTTTGATATGGGTACCTCACATATTGGTATCAAAGTTATAAGTTGCAGTGTCAGGCCTTTGAAGGGGCTTGCTGCAGAAGTTATTGAAGTCTGGAAGTAAAATCGACTAATCAAATTGGACAACGATGGAGGGAGGGTTCTTATGATTTGAACTCTTCTCTTTAGCCCTGTAAACTATACTCGAGAAATTACTCATAGCCCCATTTTTACATCGATCTCTCTCTTTCTCGATTTGGGCATTGGAATCAACATAGCTACCTTCCCAAATGTTTGAAGCACAACTATCATCGATTTGATCTTTGCGTGAATCTCCATCTTTGATCTGCACGAGGGGGGGGGGTTGTTAAATCCTTTATCCCACATGCATGGGGAAGTTCACAAGTGAATGATTTTTTTTTAAATGAACCCTTAGTTATTTGTGTGTGAAGAAGAGTCACAAAACCCTACATATCCCGTGCATAATGTAAACTTTTGGCTTGGTGGCCAGTGGGATGGATCGACATCAGATCAACCTATTGGATAAAAGTTACACAGAGCACCTAGTGGGTCAGTATCTCTGTGCCCAGATGGTATGGTGGCACGATGGTTGGTTCGAATCAGACCAAATTCATCGCAACAATTGGATGGAGGTTGCATGTGGGGGTCGGTGTCTTGATTCCCTAGTGGACCAATTGTTACGAGGAAAATCACTCTATGGCATGGGATAAACCACAACAGATGCAAAATGACTAGAGAAATTAACTCTAATCTCAATTATGCTATATAAACAAATATTCTATCAAGATAAGATAAAGAGCCTACCTCGTCCAGAAGTTCGATGAAGTCCATCGTTGAGAACTTGACTCAAATCTATACACCTGCAACTTGTCCTTAACAACCAATATATGCAAGCATATGGTGATGATATATAAAGTTAGCACATATAATAACATAATCCATCAATATTCATAACAAATATGCCCATGGAATAACAATTCAAATATTTGCGAGACATTAATTGGATGAGAAAAGAGTATTTCTATTAAAATGTAATCAACAGAAGTATATGAATGACAAAATTTCACGTCGTCACGTTCGAAACCAAGAAACTAAGTCCCTTCTAGCTGGGCCTCGACCACTTCAATCCTCCACCAAAGGCAAGCTCATATAAGAGAGGCAATGAGGTTCTCCATCAAACAAGGAAGAACTTGGGGGTTGAACAATGTGTTCATACTTAAAAGGACAAAGGGATGCAAACTTAATTTGAAGTGAATAAATTCTCCAGAGTAACTTTTCTCTCAAAGTTGAATTCTTCTCTCCTTTCTCCACAGCTTAGATATGGCCCATTTATAGCCTTCAAATGGAACTGAAGGGTCAAGTCAGAATGTTTCCAATATATGGAAGGTCAAGGATCATGGATACTGTGACGTGAAATGGAAAAATGACACCATTTTTTAAATTTTGGGCACAAAAATCAATGTACGCGGGCTGTAATAGTGAAACTTGCGTATACAAATGTTGTATAGCTACCAGGGCACATATTTGTGAAAAAATACAATTTTTAGCGCTGGGAACTGCAAAGGGACTTCAAGTCTGCATAGGGAAATGGAAAAGGCCTTCTGATCAAGTCTTGCTATAACAGATGCTCCCTAATGTGTGAGGTTAGAGGAGTATCTGTGATGGCCAAAATACATTATAATTCCCATAAGTGGAGTAATGGAGATCCAACAAGAGGAACTAGTTGCTCATAAGAATATTACAATCCATAATGACTTGTACACATGGATTCTAATTTGAATTACACTACAGATCCACATGGAAATATACCAAACAATTGTTCATTGCCATGAATAGGAAATACAAGGGTAGATACATGACAAAGGATGTCATAGTCACGAACAAGGCACAGTGAAAACTAGTCTCAAAACCAATCTGAAGATATTTGTATACAATGGAGTATAATCTAATCTCCCACAATCATTGAAGTCCTATAGGTACTGGTCCAATGAATGATAGCAATAGCTCAGGAAAGTTGTGACTATGAACTGATGTCTTCAAGTCTTCTACAGGATTTGCCAAAGGTGCAAGTCTACATTACATGAATAAGGAGTTGAGGTCAAACATAATGAGACCTTATTTGATTACCAGTCATTAAGGTATATCGTTAACAAATGCAAGACAACGTACCGATAATGAAAGTAGGTATCAAGGCACGGAGTACATTCTTACAAGTGTGAATAAAGTATTTGAGGTTGAACACTTGAAGAATCCATCAATCAAGAGACATTGATGTATTCCCAACTATCGATGGTGAGAGAACCTTCCACTGATGACTGCAAGCCTCTAGGTACTCATAGGACTCTAGGTCTCATTTCCAAAATAGATGGGTTGAAGTCGATGGAAGGAGACCCGCTGAAAGGAGAGCATTAAGGCATCTCTCATCAATCAACATGAGGTACAAAGCAATAGCTTGATGATTTGGAGGAACTCTTTCAAAGAACATGTTCATGAACCAATGACCCTGTGCATCTTTCACATGCACAAGATGCAAGCAGTGAACGAAAAAGACCCTTTGAATAACAACCAATAAGGAAAAATGCTGACAAAGGCGAGGAAACCACCAATAAGGCTAATGGAATCCAATACAATGCACGAATTCCAATGTGTGAATAGATTTCTTACTGTCGAACATAAGGGAAGCCCCCCAGTCAACAACCGATTATGTTATGAGGAAAATCACTCTATGGCATGGGGTAAACCACAACAGACAGAAATGACTACATACATCAACTCTAATCTCAAGTGTGATATATAAACAAATATGCTAACAAAACAAGATAAAGATACTACCCTTGAGTTTCCATCCTCATTAGAATGCCTCTTACTACCCTTGAGTTTCCATCCTCATTAATGCAATCAATTTTTTCTTTTGTATTAGTCATGTTTAACTCGATGTGCTTCCAACCAATCTATACCAATGAGGATATATAATACTAAGTGGAAAAATGTTCAAGTTTTACTGTAAAAAGAGTCCAATCAACTTTGATGGAACATTATCCACCATTTCATTAACCTCTCTCTTGACTATAGTGGCTAGTTGGACAAACCATGAGTTGTTATGCTTGGATTTGTTAAGAGCACAAATTTTCAAAATTTTAGGAGTAACATAAGTGTGGCTATATCCTAGACCAATGAGGATATATAAGAGCTAAGTGGAAAAATGTTCAATTTTGCTTGATAAAATAGTCCATTCAACTTTAATGGACAACGATCCACCATTTCACTAATTACTCTCTTTATTACAGTGTCTAGTTGGACTATCCATAACTTGCTACACATGGATTCATTAAGAGCACAAATTTCAACAATTTTAGGGGTAAAATAGTTGTGGCTAGATCTTAGATGGTCTTCTAATGTAGCATAAATTTGAGAATTTTCTATGCCACATTATTTATATTAGCAACATCTTGGATTTTGTGAACAACCCTAGTTTTGTTCTTTTGTTGAGGGAAATTCCTTATATATGGTATTCTCCATATCCCCAACATTGCATATGCTACCTTGGCCTCTTTCCGAAATACCTATTTGGCTTGTTCCTACTTTGAACCGGTTGATTTTGTTGCAAAGTCCTTGGTTGGTTTTTGAAGTGAGGAGGCTTGAACCCTTTCTCTTTTGGTAAATATTCTCTCTTTTCTCATCCTTCCATGTTTTATAGAAATATTATTTTCGTTTTCTTTAGTCATAATAATGCTTAGCCTTCTAATTGTCTCTTCAAGTGTCTGAGGCTTATAAAATTTAAATCTATCCTTTTAGGATTGAGGTAGACCACTTAATAAATGTTTAATGTTTACCTTCTCATCTCGAATATGTTTGACATAACTCAACAATTCCAATAATTTATTTACATACTCATCCATGGTCATTTTCACTAATTTCAACACATGGAATTATTACACTTTACCTTAATAGTAACAAATACGGAGGTATTTATGTGGAAAGTATTTCTTGAATTTATTTCATGCTATCTTCCCCTCATTGATATTCTTCACTTTATGGAGGTGATCCCACCAAATAGAATCTTTTTCATTGAACATGACAACCCTATCCTTTGTATTTCTAGAATAGTCATGAACTTGGAAATATTTTTTTATCTTAAGAAGTCAAGCCTCAACTTATTATCCATACTTAAATTCACCATCAAATGTAGGTGGCTATGCCTTTCATAATTCTCTCTACAAGTTGTCTCTTAGAAGTCTCTTTCTTCCATGGTTGCTGAGAAAATATTTTGGGCTACTTAATGAATATTCAAATGTATATGAATCAATAATAGAAGATGCTAACATGGATGGATTATATGCCACAAGAGGTCATTCTGGTACTATGGAACCTCTTCTGAGAATTACTTCTTGAGATATTATTTCTCCTACCATCATTGAACATTGAATTTTATCCATGGTGCATTTGAATTTTTATGTTTGCCAAACTTTGAAGCATGGATGCATTTAATTGGTTATGTGTTTCTGTAATATCCCTCCCTACTGATGGTATGGATTTCTACTCACTGCTGCAATATTTTAGTGATTGTTTAGCAAAAATCTCCAAAATATTTTATGTTATACCCCAAAATCACTACAATAACCCCTTATTTGTTGCCATTATGATTTTGTGTGTGCTATCAGTTTAAGACTAAATTCATCAAAGACTTGACAAACAAGCCCAAATACCAATTTAAAACCCTCTTATTGATGTTGTAGTGTTTTTAGTGTTCTTCTTGTTCATGGATTATGTCAAACAATTCATCATCATGCCCAAGACCCATTGTATATCCCCTTCTTGTTGGCTACTTTAGAAATTTAGGTGTATTTTTGGGTTAAGTATTTGGACAAACAATTTAAATTCATACTCAATTTCCATTACAAATCTCCTTTTCTATTTGTTGTAACTTATAATTGGATGTAGGGATCTTGTTAAACACTTTGGGGCTCATTCAAAACCAGTGTAAACCCTTCATGCTATTACTGTTATGTTATGGTTTGTTGATCTGATTTATTGGTGTGTTTATCAATGGATAAACATGTATTTGGTGCCAAATGCAATCTAGATAATGCAAAGAAAATACACAACAATATTGCAATCACAAATAACTCAACCAAGTAAGGAATCTGAGTAATAATATGATTTGATTTTATTAATGTATAACCTGTTACATGTTCATGTCTTCACAATGGATTAGATCTACCTCAATAGAGAGAGTACGAACCTCATACAAAAAAAATGAACTCAAAGGAAGAGTGCAACCCTACTGCCAACAACTCAACCTCCCAAATGGTTGTAAACTCGACCCTCAATACAAACTTCGATCCAACAAACAGAGAACATGACCAACAAGGGATTCAAACTCCCCAATCAACAAATAACTCAACCCTTGACAAGAAATCCGACCCAACACCAAGAGTACTCAACCAACAATGGATTCAGCCTCCCCAATCAACAAATAACTTGGCCCTTGACAAGAAACATGTCCCAACAACATGAAATTCGTCCCTAGTAGCAAATAACCCATCCCCTTAACAAGAAAATCAGCCATAATGAAGGGAACTTGGTCTCTACTCAACAATGCCTCCTCCAAAAATATACTCATCTTGCAAAAAAAAGATCATCTCTTCTACAAACCCCAAAATTGTTGTAAAAATATGGATCTTTTCCTCACAATAGAAACAAGTGGAAAAAATGGATGGCTCCCCCAACAAATGGCTGGTGTGGAATCTTTCACCACTGAAACCAATCCAAACAAGGGTTTCACTCCAAACCCCAAAGTCTCCAAGAACTCTCCAAATATCATAAATATTCATCAACATAATGAGAGAATGAGCTCTCATCTTTGTTTTATCTCCCCTTTCACCTTTTTGCTGACCCTTTTACCTTTTTGCTGAACCTTTTACCTTTTTACCCTCAACTGAATTTTAAATTTATCTTTAGTAAAATCACTTTATTGATTTATGAACCCTTTTACTCCAAAAAGTGATTTATTTAACTTTAAAGAATTTATGGGCTCCGAAAGTCACTTTTCATCCTTTCCAACATTTAAATTTCTTCATTTTGGTTCCAATGAAATATTAAACCAAGGTACCCCTCTTAGATAATTTATTAAAATGAAAACCTTAGTGTAATCCATTAAATTATGCTCAATAATACTCCCAAATTACGGGAATGATCGAAATGCAATGGAATCGTAATCTAACTGTGTATAATGATCCCGATGATGGAATATGATAAGCAAACCTATGAAAGAATCATATAAATTCTCCAAACCTCTCAAGCTCAGTGCTAACCTCAAATTACCCCTATAGTCAAGCTGACATATACCCATAAGGTCATCTCCAACTACAGAGCAAGGGAATAAAAAATGGGGACATTAAAATTTCTTGCATTATGATAGGTATTCATTGTTTTCTCTATAACTTTGAGGTTATACCCTCGAGCTCCTCATAGTCTCTAAAAAACCTGGAGGAGTTTCTTTATTTCTATGCCCATTGGACTTTGTCACTGTATTTCCACCCTATAGATTTTCACCTTGTTAGGCGAAAATATTATCATTTAATTCTGTTGTAGTATTTTCCCAACTATTTAATTTGTCAATCCGAGGTTCGTAGGCTTACGAAGCACACACACTATATATGCAGGACTGAAGTAGAAATAATCTAATCTAAATTGCTGAAATGAAACTAATCTAGGAAAGCATCGAAAGACTAACTAGGAAAGAAGGAAATTGCGTAAGGGAAAAACAATACAACATGTGAAGAGTTGAATGACAAAAGACATATGTGAGCTCACACCATATATCAATCTTATATTATATTACAAGAATCAAATGACAAAACATGAAAGAATAACAAAGCGAAGAATCCCCTTCTCCCAATTACCAGACTAAATTATGAATTACATGATCTCTAACTCCGCAATTATGAATAACATGATGTTGGCACCAGGCCGAAGTGGAAAGAAGGATGATCATGGAAAAGAAAGCATGTGGGAAATTGAAGTGACAACTGGCAAAAGATTAGAACGTGCGGATGAAAGAAAGCATTCACAGGAGGAAGCGACAACTGGAGGAAGAACAACATGCGCATGGGAGAAAAACCTAGCGTAAGAAGGGTTAGGGTTTTGGTAATATTCTGTAAGTGGCTGAAGAGCCTGAAATGTATAAATATAGATATAAAAGTATCATATGTGTGTGTGGTTTTTTTGGGTAGTAGTTGTTGTAGTTGTCATTGTTGAGTTTAGGTTAGCTCTTATGAAGATTGCGATTGTTATTGAGTGATTTTTCTGAGTATTGTTGTTGGCGATACATGAGGGGTTTGAATTGTATGAACCAAGTTTTGTAAGCTATTGAGCAAGAAAGATATGGGGGAAGGTAGATCTGGGGATTAGACCACAGGCTGTAGAGCCTAGTGCGATCTAGTTCGCCTTACATAGATCTTACCCACTTTTGTGGGGAAGTGTAAGCGCGCGGGCAGGGAGATCAAGAACTACTATAATACAAGAGCCAAGAGCCAAATCTTTGTGGACGTAGCCCAGGAGGGGTGGACCATGGTGACTTATGTGTATTATGTTGAATGTTTCAATGGCTTTAACTTCTTTCAAGCAATAGATGACTATGATTGATGAATAACCAAACACATTATTACAATCTGTTTATATTTTGAGTTATATGCATGTGATTCCTGAAAACAAGTAGATTACAGTAACAGTTCACAGAACAGGGCCTTAATCAAGAAATCCTTTATCTCCTACTATGTCCTAGGCTGTAAACACCTAAGTCTTATAGTCAACCATCCTTAGCTATCTTGGGTGATACTGCGCAGTACCTTCCGGGCACTGTGTTGCCTTCTGGTTTACCAGGAGGGCCGATAGTTATAGACTTTTGTTGGAACCCCGAATGACATGAACCCTGGGTCAATAATTCAGATAACTTGAGAAGGGAGTTGATTAAACCCAACAAATGGTTCTGTTGTTATATTAAGAGGAACAAGATAGCACTGAGTAGATGATATAGAGTGGACAAGAACCATCAAAGAAGAAATGAGCCATTAGAAGGGAATGTGGAGACCTTGGAACCCCATGAGAGAAGAAATCAAGGGTTGGTTGCGAACTAAAGAGCTAGAGTTTGCACACAAAGACAATGGAAACCATAAAATTACACCACGTGGATACCTGGATAAATATGTGTTTATGTATTTACATGAAATCTTTTTCTGTGATTTTCCGCACCTACTCCAGGAGTGGATCCTATGGTTAACGGATAACCACCTGACGAACTGGATTCGACAACTAGATTGGATTCTAGTACAGATTCAGCAGCTGCAGTAGGTGAACAACAAATTCACCCACGCAGTAGACTTTTGGCTTGACAGTATTGTGGCAGGATTCATCACAGAGTTTGTGGTAGACAAAGAGAAGTCATACAGTGTAGCTAAGCAAGAATTTATACAAGGACCCAGAGGAAGGTACATTCGATCCCTGTATACTTCTATCAAGATACTACTATACAACAAAGGTGTAATGACAATGGAATCAGATAGTTAGACTTCCCTGCATACATGGGGGAAGGGGGGAAGCACTGACAGAAAGAGGAGGAATGGAAGGAGGGTAGGATAAACAAAAGAAGGAAGAGGAACCCTTGGACTTGATCTCGATGGATGATGACCATCTCAAGTGGATCTTGGCATCATCAGGAACGACGTGTAGTGGAGCACCCTACCATTATAAGATAAACACCAAGAAGAGAGTGTAATGTCCCCCACCTCTTAGAGAGGTAATGAGGAGACTTAGTGGCCTGGGTACCCCCACTAGGTCATAGTCTCACACTAAAGGGGGGGAAAATTCAAGAAGTTAAAAGTTATATTTTTAAGTTGACTTAAGAAAGGAAAAGGAAAGGAGTAAAAGATAACTCAACAGAAGAATAGAAGATTAACCTTGGGAGTTAACCTAACTCAA
>CBVK0100527127.1:0-11976 GCA_900067695.1 Picea abies
ATCATGATTCATTGCAGGTTTATGTGATTTGGTTTATATGTTGTCCATGTCTGATCTATCTTATTTTAAAAAGTACAGCAATCACCTTACTTCAATTTAATGAATTAAAAGTTTACCTTCTTCATTAAATGGATCATTTTGCACAAATCGTTGCACACAGATTTATCTAATTGTGATGGTTTGTAAATCATAAAATTGTTGTTATTTTTTATGTCTTCTTTGTCTTGTCGTTTATACTTGAAGAGCACAGCTGCTTCTTGTTTACGAGAAGCTTGTGGAGAATCTGGTGTGGGTTTCCTCCCACTGAACAACTAAATCAACTATTGCATACAGGACAAACCTGAAGTGTTACTTCAGGTCAGTTTGTTATTTGATAGTTAACTTGTTAGTGTTATTTAAGTAGTTTAGACAGATATATATATAGTTTATATTCTTAGTTAGAATTATTATTTTAGTTGCTTAGCTTAGATAGTTTTCAGTTTATTTCTTTCTCATAAAATTATAAAAATCAAAAAACAATAGTTTCGTTGTCTTAGGACAGTTTACAAATGACTTTTGCAAGTTTTCATTTAAATCTGTAATCTGTAAATATTGTATATTTGTAATTGGATCTGATTCTGTTGGTAATTGAACATTTAATTTTATGGAATTATAGTTGTATGATTTAGGTAATAGATTGTATATATGCAGTTTAGATTTGTTTATTAATTTGTTGTAATTATTGTTTTCATTTAGATTAGTTCCTTAGTGTAGTTTTCATTTGTTTAGTGTAGTTTTCATTTGTTTTCCTAGGACTTAGATTGGCCAACGGAGCCGCTAAACCCGTCAGGGTGGGTCATCCCAAACGGCTTGGGTTATTTAGAAAACCTCGGACTGGATCCACTCTTCCAGTTGGCGAGCGTTCATTTCGCCTCGTCAACAGATATACACTCCCTTAACACATCCATGAGCTCATGAACTTGATCATGTCATTTTACTTATTTCATGAAGTTTATTCTCATCCCATAGGGCTCCGTTTTACTTTGCTAAAGGGGTTATCCCAACAGCAGGTTTCAATTAAGACAATACAAGTAAGTTGACCTCACCAATTTCCATAACACTTCTAGACATGGGGAAATATACTCACAAGGCCTAATCTCTTATTTAAGCAACAATTATGATTAAAAAAGGATTCATAAGCCCAAATTTGTATGCAACCTTGCAACCTATTCAGTTCATTCACATCCAAGTCTTTGTATTAGTGCCTATCATCATAATCCCACTCCTGTAGGAGTGGCTATCATTTTTCCAAAGGTAGCAATTGATTCTTTTGTTGCAATCCAGCATGATTTGATTTTTGTTGAGTATTTCCCCACAAAATTTCAATATGCAATCCTTCTCCTCAAGGAGATTATACAGATAATATCCTTGCAACAGTAAACACTTTCAACATGCTCATATTAGCCTTGGTCAACTAGTCTTGTCACTATTTGCTGGTCCATCCAGACCTAGTGTTTGAGTCATTCTCTACTAGATAGGGTAGGGTAGGGCTCCCTCCCCCTTAAGATTTTTAATAAAATTGAATTGACTCTTTCATGAGCCCAAGCAGTCCAAGTGTTGTTTCATGCTCTGATATCACTCTGTCACACACCCGACCCGTAAGCACCTTTTTAAGGGATGGGGTATAATTTTTTCACTTATCCTAATACCCACGGCCCAGTAATTACTGGTTTCCCCCTTAGAAGTAGTTTAACACTAACTCAATAAATTACTCATATGATAATTATGAGTAATTATATTATAACACAATGAGGTTAATTTCTCCATAATAAACTTAAGTTGATTGTAACATCCCACACTTGTGAGCACATGTTATTGACTTATTCTTTCAGGAAACTTGCGTGCAAGTGATCCAGTTTCAGTATATGGATGTTGGTTCGCTTATGGATTCTTATGATGATGTTGATGGATTATGATGTTATGTTATTGAATTTATCTGTATTGATAGATGTTATTGACGAGTTTCCCTTGAGTGTGCAGGACACTTGACATATTGAGGATGTTGATGGCATCAATGGACCTCCTTGGACTCTAGATTGAGTCAGGGAGTGAATTGTATATGGTTTGGGTATTTCTATTTATGCATATGTGACATATGATTGGGTATATTATGATGTTGTTTATGGATCGTTGACAGTGTTTCGTTGATGGATGCATGCTGACGATTTATTTCTAATCAGACTCACATAAGGAGTAAAGGGGCCATGCACAACAACCAGATATTGAGGGAGAGGTGTGGCAGTAGCCCTACCACAGCCTACTAGCACTCTCGTTGTGGCTCGAATTGTAGGTTAACGATTACCTAGTTCGAGAGATCCACAATGTCATGAGGGCAGACTGAGATAGTCGCTCACGAAGATTGTAAGGGGTGTGCAATTAGGCAAGGTCCTTATTCCTTAGAGGCCCTTAGTCTCTCACAAGGTCTCTTGAGTGAGGTATTGACTCCAAGGGTTGGACAACTACCAAAACCAGTCAAAGGTGAGTGGCACCCTTGGAGCACGAAGTGTGTCTTGAAGGGCACGTCGTGTAATTAAAATTTGAATCAAGGGTGAGTGGCACCCTTGGAGCACGGAGTGCATCTTGAAGGGCACATCGCAGTATAAAATAAAACTTGAGTCAATGAACATATATGCCTAGAAAAAAAATATTTTTTTTTTACATTGTCGGACTTAAAATAATTATTAAATGGGTAATTTTTATTAATTATAAAATCTCCTTAAAAATTCTAAGCCTAGTTTCAAAATTTGAGCCTAATTCTAAAGTGGGTAAGAAGACTAAAACTAAATTATAAATTAAATAAATGGGAGATGAAGAAAAATCAAGTTGGGGATTGAAAGAGTAAAAATTATATCTAAAGATTTAATTATATAAATGTGTGCAAGAAAATACCAAATTGGAAATTTAGATAAGAAAGAAAATAAATGTAAAAAGAATGTGGAAGTTGTTGAGCGCTCGACACACCCTAAAAGTTTTTGAAATTTTTTCTCTTTTGGGTACCACTTGTTTTCTTTTTCTTCTTTCTAAGTTGAGTCCATTGTGTAGGGATCATTAATTTTTGTTTCCATGTCTCATCATTGATCACATTCAGTTTTATTTGGACATGTCAAATTGAAACCTTTTTTTCTCTAAAAATAACCTGGCTTTTAAACTAAGAATTCACAGCTAAAATTATGACCTACACACCCATTTTTAGCATGGACAAAATCAAAGCGAAAAATGACCACGTAATAACATTAATCATCGATCATCGATGTATCATCAGCATCGGGGAAAAATGAAGGAGGATTGTGTCGGTTGTTCGCAAAGAAGATTGAGGAAATGGTCGATATCCCATCGACGTCGGTGAAATATGAGAGGGATAAAAATTGACATGGGCCATGATGAACCTCTGATAACCGATTACTAATGCATTTTTTTGGGGTCGGTGAAATCCCAAATATTTAAATCGTGGAAAATTTTCGCATTGACACATCGTCGATCACTAATCACCGAGGCATGTTCGGCATCGGCAAGTTTCGAGGGTGTTATTTCGGGGACACTTGTTTAAACATATCGTCAATCTCCGATACTTCTTTAGCATCGGTGGTGTAGTAAATGTTTGTCAAAACGCATGTCTAATGAAAAATCCCCGACTCTGAATAAACTCTTAGTCAAAGAAGCCAAATTCAAACACCATGTGTCTTTGTTGCATAGGCATTTCATATGGTCAAGTTTCATCCCAAGTCACCTTCAGTTTTCCCGTGTCCTAGTCACACTTCCAAGTTAGTATTTCCACATCAGTGTTATACGGTAAGATGGATCAGCATCAGAGTTTTTTCCAAGAGATATCAATGAACATTGTCTAAGAAAACACCGACTCACGATCCACTCGTTTAAATTAGCATAATGATGGGATGTTTTCAGCACAAAATAAGATCAGATTATGTCATTTAATAGTAAAATTAACGTTTCACTCCACATATGTTGCTACCCCATGTGTTGACTGAATAACGGGAATTTGAAATCATCGATGAGACACAATGTAGCTCGCTCCTGTGCCGCCAACCTACGATTGCATTTAATATCAAGCATAATGTGGATCTTGGTGACATATTCTGTAAAATCGCACTTACACCCTAAATTAAAAGAACTTATGCGGCAAGGTAAGTATTCTTTGTGTTTAAATTTCTAAGACAGTTTCAAACCCCATCATTTTGCACACAAGTTCTCATTTCCAAAGCAGTCGAAGAAGCAAGAAGAGCGTCTCAAGAGTTGCACTCGATTCTTAGAATTTCAAAACACGGTTAAGCTAGTGTGAAGAAGAGGTATGTGTTGGTTTTATCATTTCGGCGGTCGCAATTTATTTATATATCAGTATCCTCTCTGCAATATGGTGTCTAAATTTTCTCTCCCTGCAGGAAAATGCCTCCAAGGAAGCTAATGATTAGACGCTCGCCAAGGGAACCAAAGTTGAAGGAAGCAGAGGTCGGTGAAGAATATTCTCCCGGCACTGCGAGGCAGTTGGAATTTTCTACTAAAGCGGAGCCGGTCATCAGAACATCAACTAAGAAGGCATTTTCCCAACCCCCTGCATTTGGTGACACATAGGCGAGCATTGTGTCAATGATAATTCTCCTGCAGTGGGGAGATTTGTTCAACAAGATTAACTGGGAATATTACCTAGAATTTATCCCCCACAGTGACCCAAATGTAAGGATGCTCGACGATCAGGTTTTTTCGAACATCTGGCGGTCATGCCTACATATGGTAGCCTATCAAACCCCGGTCTTTCCCTATATTGACACCCTGGGGTGAATAATCGATCATACAGATGCAATGAAGTTCCTAACAAATGATGAAAATGGCAGATGCGTCGATGTTTTTCTCCCAACAGAATTCCATAAATACTACAAGCTCGGGGACCTGGAGGAGCGATTAAATACGGATTTTGTAGTGAAATTCTATGAGTTCCATGACACCAGTCGATTGATGGCCTCTTGGTGGAAGGAAGACAAAAAATTCACAAAATGGAACAACGGTTGGTATGGGATAGCAAATCTAAGGGAGCCATACATCTATTTAATGGATCTAATATATTGATTGTATGGGGAGAGAGATTGCGCTAAGTTTTTGGAGGCATGGATGCCCCTAGCATACACTGTGGCCATCTTCGGGAGTAGTTTCAACTGGGGAGCAATCATTTCTAGACAATTAAGCACCAACATATTGCAGGCCCAGACACCAAAGGATGGAAAAGCACTCGCTTTTCACATGGCATCGTACCTGTTGGGCGTAATTTGCGTAAGGAATGTCTTCATAGGCATGAATCTGAGTTGTCATGTTTCTGAGCTACCGGTACATGTCTACTTCGGCATTCTGTGGGAAAATAGGTACAAAAAATCTTATGCTCTCATCTGCGATAAATTCCTAGCTCGGGTTTATTTTATTATTTTTAAAAGAGAATGCCCAAGACTTTCGACAACGGCCAAGAAAATGATCTCAAAGGTAGGCCACTGGTATCTAGAAGAAACCAGTACTTATATCAAGGTGTTTGGAGCTACTGGCACACTGCATCTACTCCCCTCTCACGTCTTGGACCAGCTCGTCATGGGAGAAATATGTTACCAAACCATCCCGGAGGGCTATAATTCCACCCTAGTTAAAGACAAGAAACGAGCATTCATACCCTATGGTTTCCATGTAGATTTTTACATGGTGAAGGATATTGTGCAAGCTAAACAAGAGGGTTTGAGCCAGCTAGAATACAGATTCTTGATAGGATGATTTCACAAACATGACCCTAAACGCCTAGTGCTTCAGCATGCATCACAAATCTCTTCCTGTTGGCCATACGCACATGATAAGTTCAAAGGTGAAATTTTTATAGAATGTGCTCAGGACTTGGAGGAGGTGTTGCAGAGGAAAGCTAACCCAAATATACAAGATTTAAAGCAATGAGTATGGAAGAGCAGGCTGAGACTATAGAATAGTGATCTCAGGAAGCACTCAGAGTCAAAGATGAAAGCAAAGCAATTGAAGCGACAGAGGCGCAGAGAAGAGGAATGTTGTTACTAGAAGAAGCTCAAAGAGTCATAGAAATACTGCAAGATGACCCCATACTTGACCCTATGATAGAACCCTTCAGGGTCACCCCAGTTGACACAACAAATTTTGAAGGACAGCAAATCGGCTCATAAACATTTCTACTAGAGGGAACCATCGATCTAGCAAATCCCAAAGTTTCGTCACCATAAGCCAGATCATCGGTGATTATTCTAGCCCAACAAAAGATGCAAAGAACATCAGGAGAAACAAGTGTGTTGAACACTCTCTTTGATTTGATTACCATCTATGATGATGAAGAGAGCTCGGAGGTCTCTCTTATAACCCTGGTACCAATCACAGAGGAGAAAGAACCAAGGGGAACATTTTCTCCAAATCTCGATGCATCAATTCCAAACCCTCTGCAGGGCGACCATGAGGCTGAGAGTACCCTAGAAACTGAATTTCTTGACATATCAGGGACTCCGAAAGACAGCTCCAAAGACGAGTTAGTCTTTGGTGAACAGGAAGAGGAACCACTACAACTATAGATCGGTACTTCACCAGTCGATCACCAAGTTACTGTTGAGCCTTTGATTGTCTCTCCATTTAAGGTCGATACCCCACCAGTTGACGAACACCAGAGGGAGGAAAATTCATTAGAACATACATAAGTTTCCCCTATCAAAGAAGTACAAGATCCAGTCCTAGAACAAATATATACGGTAGGAAGCCTAGGAAACACTCTAAACTGGGGAGACCTATAGATCCCTGAGCCCTCGGATGAGGTCATCGATATACAGGCGATTTATTATGATAGAAAGAGGAAATCCATAATGAGGAGGACAACTAAGAAAAGGAGGCTCACATTAGATAGCACGATTTTCATCACCACATGAGAAAATTTGCTCGACACAGAAAATGCAAAGAAAATTGAGCTAATCGACGCAGGGATGGCTATAACTGATGCCATGCTAGATCGAGAAAGAAGGGATGAAAAGAATCTAGCCTCCATAAAGAAGGATTTGGACCATCTACACCATCTGGCGAAATATTATCAGGACTCAACGCAAGTAACAGTCTTCCTGAAGAGTGAATTCCGAGAGGCATATGCAAAATTCATGAGCGAGAGACATATCTTCACTGCATGCATAACCGATCTTCAAGAAGACACTCTCATGGCACTGGAAACCTATAAATATGTGGAGAGATGGTATGAAAAGGCATACCAGGCTATAGAACGAATTGATTATATCAGTGTAGTACAGAAGGGCCGAGACATGGAGGAGCATGGCATCCGTGTGTTGATGGACAGTAGCATCTCCCGAATCAAGAAGGCATCCAAATACTGTGTAAGTATGGCCTAGGAACCTCAACGAAAGATACAGGAAAGGTGGGTCGAGTGCAAGAAAATCTAGGATAATATCAATCGGAAGATGAAATACATCAGCCTTCCAGAGTTTGTCTCACATGAAGACTTTGTCTATTTGCATAACATAGTCAAACAACATGCAGAACGGGACTCAGGATGGGAATCCGAGATCATGTAGCTAGCGAGCATGACACCAAGTCAGGTAAAGAAGTTTATGAAACATCTGATCAAGGATCGCACAACACTGCAGCATTTAAGTGCCAAGGTGATAAGATATAGAGAACGGGAAATAGAGGTGAAGGAAACCCCTTCAACCTCGATGGGCCAGCACAGATTCCCGTATGCTAACACATGCGAGGATCTCTTCATCAAGTGGTTGGAGTATGAGAAGAATCATACACTCTAGTAGAACCACTAGACGATCTCAAGAGAACAAAGAGATCAAGAAGCCATGTGTCATTCTTTTGTTTTACTTAACTCTAACTTCTAGTAGTTGTTTTAGGTTAGTGATTCTTTATAAATAGGAGGATCTACCTTTTGGGAAAGGGTAGATGGTTTTGGGAAAAGACCCTCTTTTTTTAGAATTGTAAAGAATTATTTCTGAGCAACTTTAATTAAGAAGCTATGTTTAGAACTAGAGACAAAATTTTATTTTCATCAAAGGAGTTATGTGATTGTATTGAGGAGGAATCACTTCCATCTTTGAATTCAGTAGTTGATGTTGTAACGAGTAACAATTTCTGAATCTATTGATAAGCTATCTTTTTCAATACTTTAATAGTTCTTTTGTTCTAAATGATGAAAAAGTGAATCGTTGTGGTAATATGTGATTGATGGTGGAGCTAAGGAAACTATTTTTCTTGCACTTATCTTATTTCATATGTATTTTCTTTCCATAATTGAATCTCAATCAATATTGAAATACCAGTAAGTCAACGTGTTATTACTAGACTTGTAATAGGTGTGAATATCGTTGTCTGCGCGCTAGAGCGCAAGGGTCATCCCAAGCTTAGTATTCTTTAGTTGCTAATGTTTCCCTCTATTAGCTGGTTTATATCATCCTACCTTATATTATCAGACTCATCTAATAATAGAAAATACATAAAGAGAAATGTTTAACTTGAAGGAGGAACTTTCAAAGAAAGATATCATGTCAATCACTAAGTAAATCCCATCAATAAATTGGCTAAATCGAAAGATCTGGAGAACCATTCCACCCATAAAACGTTGCAGGGTCTAATTAGGCCTCTAAGGTGGGTTTGGTTCCTATTGTTGAGTAGAAGGATCTCAAACCCCTCAACAAAATTGGCGCTAGAAGGAGAAGGTTAAATACTTCAATCAACGGTTTACCACTATCCTGAACAAATTTCAACTCGAAGCTAAACCTAATCAGGAGTTGCAGATTGAGGTATATGCTAATGCTCTCCCTACTTCCATTTCCATGTTTGTGAAAAGGGATTCCAAACATACCCTAGCTAAAAATTTTGAGAAATCCAAAATGATTGAATTCCAAATGAAGGGATGCAAAGAGGGCCAGCTCTCACTAGTTAAGAAGGAAGTTCAACCTCCACCTAGGAAAGGAATTTTGTTGACTAGACCCCCAAGAAAACAAATAGAATAATGTCCCGAAAAAGGAGGTGGGGACATAGAAGACTTACAACGGATGATAAAGAAACTTTTGAATGAAATTGTAGACATGAAAAGAAGTTTCGTGGAAGGAAACCAAGGTTAAAGGCCTTATAAACCCTTTTTTAAAAGAAACCTACCTTTGAAATCAATTGAACCTCCCCCTACCAACTTAAACATCAACCTTGGTAATGTAGCATCCAAATCTTTTTGTACGTACCATCAAGAGAAACATTCTTAAAGAGATTGTCCCCAATGGATGCATGTTATGAATTTAATGGCCAATCGTTTCCTAGATGAAGTTTCTCTTACCGAATAATCAAGTGGCTCGGAGGTGAATATCACTGATCAAGAAGAATTTGAGCCACAAGAAGAAACATCCATGTTGTTGTGGGATCCTGACTTGTTGATGCCTCTCGACAATGTATTTGAGGTTCAGGAACCACCCGTTGCGGTTTTGGCTGTACAATCACGAAGTAAGGGTCAATCGATTCCAAATGATCCCACCACTGTTCAATCCTCGAGAGGGAAACAAATGATCGATCACTCAAAAGCACCCTCTGTCTCCCAAAGAAATCATATAAACATACACAAACGGGAAGCACCTAAGCTAGACTACAACATAGTAGAAGACTTAAAGAAGTTGAAGGCTAATGTCTCGGTCATGGACATGTGCAGGATTCCCCAACAAAAGTATTTTCCGTTACAGGCATTAAAGTCAATAAAAGCCCCTATAATGAGAATTGACCTAGGTGAGGTCCCATATCCCACAAATTTAAAGAATAAACCAAATGTGAATTCTTGCTCTTTAGAAAAAAGAGGAAATCCTTTTGTCCCACCTTTCCTTTTAATGTTTGAAGACTTCAACATAAACCTACATAATTGCTTAGTCGATTTAGGGGCATCCTCTAATGTCATGCCATTATCAATCTGCAATAAATTGAACGCAATCCCGCTCAAAAGTGATAAACACATTATACAACTAGACAGAACTCAGGTAAAAGTGATTGGGGAACTTAAATATTTCATGATCATAATGGCTACACACCCAAAATTTGTTCAAGTAATTAACATAATTGTAGTAGACATTCAAGAAGCTTATGAACTACTACTTAGTCGAGATTGGTCCGAGAAATTGAATGTATACTTTAGTACGAACTGGGATCACCTCTGGTTGCCATTAAAGGGACATAAAAGCATGATTAGGATCGATAGGAAAAGATATCTCAAACATATTGTCATCGATTTGGAATCTTTCAACAAACCCTCATTGACATATTTCCCCATGCTAGGAAACTAGTCATGGGATTCTAATTTCGGTAATTTTCCCCTCTCTCGTCTGGCGTACCTCTCACTCAAAACTTCGAAATGACTTTCAAGTGAATCTACTGGCAGCCGCAGAAGAAAGCATCTTCTGTCATAAGCCTCTGTTGGGAACAGCAGACAAGGAATACAGAGATGAGAAAATAACTAGGCCTGATGAAGTTACTAAATTTTTCTCACAAGTTTGGACATTGTATTTTGATGGGTCTAAATCACAAGAAGGGTTGGGAGCATGATGTATTCTCATTGACCCAAAGGGGAAGCAGAATTTCCTATCCAGTAGACTAGAATTTGAATGCACCAATAACATCGTTGAATATGAAGCTCTAGTTCAAGGACTGAAGAAATTCATAGACTTAAACATTAAAGAACTAAAAGTTTTTGGGGACTCTGAAATTATCATTAGGCAAGTGAAGAATACTATCCATTGCAACTCACCCCACTTGAGAAATTACCAACAAGAGGTGCATAGACTAATAGAACATTTTGAGGCCTTCAATATTATTGTTGTCCCCGGAACAAAGAATACTCTTGTTGATTCCCTAGCCACTGCAACCTCAAAGCTATCCCCTTTAGAAGACTATGAAGCTTCCAAGTTCATTGTGGAACTACTCTACAAACCATTAGTACCCAACAATATTTCTAATTGGAAGATTTTTGAAGGAGATGAACAGATTGTGGATTTTCTAACTAATCAAGTGAATTTTAAAGATTTGGTTATTGATGATGAGGTATTCCAAGAGCAACTGGCAGAAACCGATTTCCATGAACAGAAGAATGGAATAAATCACTCTAATAATAAACCAAGGTTTCACATGATACCAAAAGGGGTATCCAATTTGGAAAACCTTTTCGACCTGAGGGAAAGATTTAAAGGGTCAAAGAATACAAAAACAGGGAGTTCACGTCCTATATATGAGACTATAAACCTAGGAACCCCAAAAAACCCTATGAATGTAAATTTAGGTAAAACAGTGTCTGAAGAAGACAGGAAATCTTATCTCAAAATTTTTGGAGAATATCAAGATGTCTTTGCTTGGTCCTACCGAGAATTGAAAACTTATGACACTCACATTATCCAACACACAATCCCATTAAAATCTGGAGTAAATCCCTTCCAACAAAAGCTTGGGAAGTACCATCCATCTCTGGAACCCCTGATATATCAAGAGCTAAAGAAATTGTTAGATGTTAAGATTATCTTTCAAGTTAGACACTCTGCCTGTTAGAAAAACAGGACCGTGGAGCAATAAAATAAAACAAATGTAGAAACAAAACACAGAAGATACACAATACAAGAGAGACACAGATTTACGTGGTTCACCCAGTGTGGGCTAGGTCCACCAAAGAAATTGTCAGGTCCTTCCTTTATTATTATCCAGCAAATGAATGGATACAACCTACAGCAAACCCGCTATAACTTCCTCTTCTTTCTCTCACAATATCCTATCTCAAAATACAATATTCACCATCAACCATAGCTACAATACATTTCCCTCATAAAAGAGGGTTGCCTTCTAGGGAAAAAAACCCTAACATAATCTCTATCGTTAGATCTATGACCTTATAATGAATGGTCCAGATTTACAATGAAA
>CBVK0100527128.1:0-11976 GCA_900067695.1 Picea abies
AAAGGCACTATATTATATATTGCATGCCATATCACTATATTGTGGGTGCTTTATAATATATGCCACGAATTTATGGTAAAACGTGGATTAGAAACCTTATAATAAGGTTTATTTAAAAGATTCTACCATATATTATATTATGGCCAGATTCTAGGACAAAAAGGTGGAAGGTTGGGATTTGACATGATTTTAGGGGTCGAATTTTACTCATGAGCTAATTTTCCATGGTTTTTGTCAAAAAAATATTCTCTATTCTAAAAATGATTTGCCCAAATTTTATAGGATAAAATTATTTTAACTTAAAAATCACCAAAAAATTATACAAACTTTTACAAAATCCTTAAAAATTTGAATATTTTTACAAAAATATCACTAAACATTTATAGTTGGCATGTGAAGGATTAGTAAGATTCGCTAAGGTTTATACATTTTAAATTAATTTTCCATCCTTAAAATCATCCCCACTCCCCACATCATACTTTTTAATTCAAAATTTAAACCACTGCACCAGGGAATTGGATTATGCAGAGAATTTCAGAATAGACAGTTTTTTGCAGGAAAAAACAGCGAGCTAAAGAAACTTTGGAGGCCATTTGTGGGAGCTAGAGTCAACCTTTTTCAGTGTCGTCAGTTGCGTTGGGTTTCTGAGGTAGAGAAGAACACAGTGAGACCAACCTGAAGTCCATTTGATGTACTTTGTTATCATTGAATAATTAATAAAGACGCCTCCCCACTGAAGATCAAAGGCTCAGAGACTTAGGCAATCTTGTGTCGAACTCCATTATCAAGCTTGTTGTTATGGTTTGTTGTTATTATAGTTAATTTTTTCATTCTTTATGTGTTCATATGACTATAATATTCTTCTCTTAATTCCTAAATGGTAAATAAACTCATGCATAAACTTAACCAAAGTCTTTAAAATATCATTTTGGATCAAGTGGTATCAGAGCAAGTTGATGGTTGGTTTTTGAGTTTGAATGATTACCAGGGAAAGGTTGAGTCATAGTGAAGGCAAGCTTGTAGAAGGGGATCGAGATATTGGATCGAGAAAAAGGACTTCTCAAAGTGAGGATATGGCATCAAAAGAAGGCATGTCTCAGAATGAGATCGAGTTGCAAAAGAATTTATTCGCCATGTTTGAGATGGTAAAGGTCTTATATGAGGATTAATTGGAATGAAAGAGGCCTTTCCAAGGGGAATCTTATAAACAAGAAAAAAGTGAATAAGGAGAGGATCCTCCTAAACCTCCTCCTTCACCTCCTTCTTCTCCATCAACTTCTTCTTCTTCAAGTACAAGTTCAAAATCCACCACAAGAAAACATTCCCATAAACATAAACATGATATGCCTTTACTTAAGCTTGATGTGAAATTTGAATTGCTCATGTATGATGATGAAGTCAATGTTGAGAGGATTGACAACTGGTTCAGACAGATGGAAGTTTATTGCAGTGTGCAACAAATCAAGGACGAGGAAACTCAAATCAAGTTGGCATCGCTTCGTCTTGTAGGCACAACACTCATCTGGTGGCAAAGTAAGTTGAAAAATGGCATGCAACAAATGGGTAATGTATTTCCATCATGACAAGAATTTTTTTTTGCACTTAGAAAGCAATTTTATCCTTTGGGTTATAAGGAGAAGGCTTTAATTGAATGACAAAGTCTTAAACTAAGAAAATGACAAAATGTGCAAGAATACACAGATAAGTTTTGTAAGATGACATTAATGTTAAAATTCCATTACATACCCAATAAACTCTTATGAAGTATATACGAGGTTTACCTACACATATTCGTAACATTGTATTTATATTTGGACCTACTAATCTTGATGAGGTTTCTGTTAAAGCAACATACATTGAGGCAGGTAAAACAAGAGTTGGTGTATTAGAGGAATAATCTTTGAGGAAAGAGGACAAAAGAAAGGGGAATGGAAAGAAAGAAAATTTAGCGACAAGAAGGGAAGAGAATCCCTTTTGCAAGAATTGAAAGAAATAATGGCATGATGATGACCATTGTTGACAATTGCATCTAGAGAATAGACCAAAGTGGTTCAAAGAAAGGAAAGGGAGGAAAGGAAGGAAACTTATGCAAGAAAAACACCTATAATTGTGCCAAATAAAACAATTGATCTTAAGCATGAATATGGGATGGTTGTAGAATGGAAGTTCAATCATACTTTGCTTCAAGATAAGATAATGCCATGCAAGTACTTCAAACATATTAGCTCATTTGAAGTCATATTTGTTATGTTATCGCTGCTAATCTTTTCAACATGGATGGTAGTGGCTTCAGTAAGATGTAAAAGAGTACAAGTGGATAGCAATATACTGTTAGTTTTCATGGTTGTTTTGCAATTGATTATGATAATATAGGTGCACAGGATAGATTTTAAAGACAAAGGATAAGTGGGGTGGGCTATCCCACATTTGATGACTCGTTAATACCCTTTTGGAGGACCAAAAGGTCTTAGTGGGAAGGTTTGATCCAAATAGATTTTGAAAGGCTCAAAAATCAAAGTTCTAAAATTTTCAATAAAACAAAATCATCGCAAAGTGCTCATTGCAAGATTTCTGATGATGCGAACAGATCAAAAAACGAACATGGTATGAAAAAGTTATGGCAGTTGGAAAATTTAGTCTTCTCAAGAAAAAGTGAAAGAGTCTGACAACATAACATGTGGCAGGTGATATAGTTGCATATGACTGGGAATGACATGGTCAAATGTTACTAGTCCCTACCGTAGGCGTAGAGGGACTATAGCGATCAATAAATCATTTACCTGGTATTAGATTGTGCATTGACCAAAAATATTTCCATATTGTCTATTGTTGGAACAAGGGAAGTGAAGACATCGATTTTAATATAATAAAAAGAATCATGTTTGTCAAGATCTGATTGGACAAAGCATTGGAGGTCTTATTGTAGCCTTTTCTATTCCCAATGTTAAATATCTTGACCTATCCAAATTATTTGGTATTATATGGTCTTTTTGAAATATATATTTTATTATGCATTGGTCGATGGTGGATTAATGCTAGCATTAGTTCGAATGTCTCCCTTAGAATTTTTTGCTGGGTAAAATACATTCTCTACCATATCACTATATCTGATTTTTTCTTTATTGTTGCGTGCTTCGAGAGAACAGGCTTGCCACGCTGCATATTTTCTTAAATGCTTGCACACGCCTACGCCCTTCGATGGTCCTGATAGTCTTAACTATTTACCTAACAGCTCTGGCAATGTTAAATGATTATTGTACAAATGGGTTGCAATACAATTTTGTTCATGGTCGACATCGGTGCTCGAGTGTTCGATACTTGTTCGGTGCTTTGTTCCATGGTTTTGGTTCTTGTTTTTTTTATTCACTGGTTTGTTGTTTTTCAAATTTGCAAGCTGTTGGATCTGTTGTTGCGGTTTGCAGTTTTTGGGGTTGAGCTCTTGTCGTCCTTTGTTGATGGGAAAGTTTCCTTGTTGTTGTTGTTTTTCAATGGTGGCAATCC
This sequence comes from Picea abies, assembly GCA_900067695.1. Taxonomy (NCBI): domain Eukaryota; kingdom Viridiplantae; phylum Streptophyta; class Pinopsida; order Pinales; family Pinaceae; genus Picea; species Picea abies. The sequence continues at coordinate 3,502 of CBVK0100527128.1, forward strand.
CACCATCTTTGTCTGTGCTCTTAGTTTCTGTTCCTGGAAAGCATGCATCTTGCAATGCAGAGGGATTTACGAGAAGTAGTTGGGCGCCATCAAAAGAGGGAACCATCGGGCGGGGTTTGTACACAGGGTATGCTTTCATTCTGTGGGTGGGAACACTGCGTCTACCTGTTCTATTTCTATTGAGTAAAGTTATTGTTTTATTTATTTCTCTATTTTCTTGTCATCCGCTGTGGGAACTAGGGGGGATTGAGGTTGAGAAGAATAAGGTTCAAAGATACATACAGGAATTGGTTCCCTTCTTTGTTTTTTTATTCTATTTTGCTACATTTTATTTTTTTCTCCTCCTTTTCTCTATTTTCATAGAAAGTGAAACTATGTAACAAATAGCTTCAAAGTGATAGTTGAAGAGATGAACAAGGTAATAGATGTTGATTCGTATGCAATAGCTGCACAGTCCATTGTACATGAAAGCATTGACGTGGTTTTTCATAGAAATGCATTTTTTAGATTGGATGCATTCTCGTATACTATTGGGGATTGCCTTTTTGATACATTCCAGGTTCTATTGCATTTCCACTATTCGTCGACCGAGATGCACAATGGATTGATAGATTATTTCTTAACCTTTTTTAAAAATGGCAATGTTGAGGCTTTGCAGTCCTACGAATATGAACTGGAATATGATTCTCTTTAGCAATTGCATGGAATACAAGATGTCACTACGTATTTTTCAAAAATGTGGTTGTCTGCATCTCCAGTTCTGCCTTCGCATGAGAGGGGACTTTGGGGAGATACATTTTGTATATGATGGCTGTCTAACTAGATGAATACATCAGTTTCCATTTGGTCATTGACAAGAAAAAAAAGATATTTACTATTCAATAAAACTGCATCTGACAATCCATATTGCATCTTGTTCCATGATGCCAATGCCCTCACTAGCCATTATGAACCACTGGTGTATAGAAAAATGCCCATATGCAATATAGAAGGTCCTCATATCTACTTGTCCATTATTTGCAAAGACCTTCAATCACAATGCAAAGGGATTTTGCATAGCATAGATTGCCATGGTTTACAGCTGGCAACAAACGTTGTGTCTAGTTGTGGAGATAGTCTGTTCAATGAAATTTGTTGTTTGGTACCAGCAGAATTTGATGTTCAGTCGTTGCGACTTTACACTGTACAGTCCTTTTGCAATGCAATTACAGGCAGCAACCAACAGGCTTTTGGGTGCTTGCATCAACACCTTTGCCCATATCTCATATAAAATATGTCAGTAGTTGGAAGTTGGCAGGAATACCTTGTGAACATGGCACTTCCATATGAAAAAGGGTGTATGGAGGGTTGCAGATTCTATTTGCAATGTCTATATATAATATTCAGGGTTAATATCCAGGTGTGGTTGCCCTTGCCAGATGCCACTGTCCATTCCTGGGTTATTGATTCAAATTGTGATCGAACAATTGACATCCTTTCGTTGAAAACATATACAAAACATATCCATTATGAACCTTTGATTACACGTATTGGTAGTTTAGGGTTGACTGTCCATGCCACCCAAACGACATCGAATTTGTGTACACGTGGAATGCTTTTATGTGAAAATGAAAGTCCTCCCAGTTGCGATATGGGCATATAGGGCTTGAACAAAAAAAACATGCGTAAAATTCATGACAGTTGTGATGAGGCCATAAACGTCTTAGACAAAAAATGTAGAGTAAGTTATCACAATTTGAAAAAAATTATTTGTCAAATTCGCCCGACTTCTGATAAGGTCATAGAGACCTTGACCAAAAAACGTAAAGTAGTTTCTCAGAAACTGGGTGAAAGTGAAATTCATCCCATTTGCCACCAACTCATCCTGGCCTTGGGCAAGAAACATAGACTAAGTTACCACAACTTGAAAAAGGTCATGCACGAGAGAAAAAAATACATTGCTACACTTCCTTTTAGAGAGAAACTCACATATGACAATGTAAAGAAATTTGTTCGTGCAGAACAAAGCATAAACAGGTGCGATTGCATATCCGAGAATGGTGATGAAACTGTATGACTTCATGATCTACAACCAACATCATGCAATAGTAGCAATGAAAACCAGGAAACAATTTCTATGAATACTTCCTTGCAAAAGAAAAATGCAAGACAAAACTACATGAAACAAATTAAAGAAACTCTTTCCATTGCATGTGCAATTTGTGAACAATTGAATTTTTCAAAAAACAGTAAGTCTTTCATGCCTGATTTTCAAGAAGAATACCTCCGCTTGACAACCCAGGATAAACCATTTTCCAGTGCGAAAGTTTTTCTTCCATGCAAACGATCGCTTGAAAATGGAAAACTGCCACAGTTTTCAACCCCTCACCGAATAAGATGTAATACAACACTAGAAGATGTAAGTGCACTTATGGAACTCAAGGAGAGACTTGTGTCTCTGTGAATTTCATTTTCCCAAATCATACATTGGGGCTATAAACAACCCTAGATGGTCTTAATAGGATCAATTATTAATGTGTATGTTCAGCTAGATGTTGTGCAAAAAGCGTTGCCACAATCTATTGACAATACAATTAAAATCATTGTGGCTCTGAAAAGATGCTTACGATACAAAAATTCCTATCAGACAGGAAAAGTGCATGTGCATGCTGTTATGAAAGCATTAAGGGAATTATGTTCTAGAGCCCTGTACAAAGCAAACAACATTTGTATAAATGCCAACTGGAGCAGTGTTGTCACAGAAGAACATGGAAAATTTGTAGATACTCTTGAAAATCCTAGTGATTTTGATGCAAGTGATGAATCAGACAATGAAACAGCTGCTGAAACATTGGTGCATGGATTCACTGATTCACAGTGCATTCATGACTTGTAAGACAAAATTGTCGAAATTGCACCTACCGAGGGGCAATGCCCACTTGGAATATTCAATGACAAATTCGCTGAGGAAAAGAACTTTCCAACACTCTTCTATGGAGATGAAAGTGGCACTAATATTACAAAATGATTCAGTTATCATAAAATAGTTTGATGGGAGATGATACATTCAAGCGGTTGCTTCTCCTATCACATAACAAATTTGTTTTTCAAGACAATGTGCATAATAATCGAGCAAGTTTTGTCTTGCATGTGGGTCCGAATAAGAAAAGGCCAGTTACAAGGAAGAAATTTGTTCGTGAAGGATGTGAAGTACAAAGTTAACCTAGAAAAAAATCTGAAATCTGATATTGGATACATAGAGTTCAAAAACATCTGCACCTCTTCTAACTATTTGCAACAAAACAAAAAAAATATTTTTGCAATGATCCGGCAACTAGGCCTGCCAACATTTTTCATCACATTTACAAGTGTAGAGCACTGTTGGGATCCATTGGTGGCTGTGGTATCTGACCTGCATAAGAACAGGAAATGTAAAAAAGAAACCAATACATTGGAAAATAGCGGCATTGACTACCTCATAAGAAAAGACCCGGTGACATGTACTCGCTACTATAGACATAGAATAAATTCTTTGAGACAATTGATATGCCATGATGAAACATTTTTTTGAAAAATATTGGACTACTTTTTTGTCACTGAATTCTAGAATAGGGGAAATGAACATGATCACGCACTGTTGTGGATAGAGGATGCACCAGTGTATGGAGCCGATAACAATTCAGAGATCGAACAATTTGTGGATAAATACATAACATGAAACACAGATCATTTGGATCTAGAACTTGCGAAAGTTCATAGACATTACCATACAAGAAGTTGTAGAAAATGAAAAAAATCACATTGCAGTTACAACCTTCCTTTGCCGCCAATGAGAGCTACAAGAATCATAGAGCCAGTTAGTGTAGAGGAAAATGTTGTTGTTGAGAAATATAAATCCTTGTTCACATTTCTAGAAGAAGGGGGATTTGATGAAATGATGAGCTTTGATGCCTTCTTGACACAGTTAAATCTTTCATAAGATGAGTACATCCAAGCCATACAATGTACGCTTAGGCAACCAACACTTTTCCTTAAATGAAAAATCTCCCATATCTGGAACAATAGTTTCTCCAAGGATATGCCAGTTATGTGGAAAGAAAATACAGATGCGCAGTACGTGCTGAATGCATATGCTACAACATCATACTGTACCTCGTATATGACGAAGATTGACAAATCTATGACAAGTGCATTCAGAAAAATACGCAAAGAATATGAAAGAAGTCATATTGATGCCATACAAATGATACACACACTTGGAAATACATTGCTTAATCTTCAACAAATGTCTGCTCAACAAGAAGTTCACATTGCACTTTCCTTGCCCCTCACTTGTAGTTCAAGAAAATGTGTCTTCATAAACACATCTCCACTTGAAAAACGCACATTTGTCCTTAAACCACCGGTTTTACTGCAACAAGAGCCCGACAATTCAGAGGACGTGGAATGCCGCTCTATTATTGATTATTACATCTAGCATCCATCTCCTATTAGGCATATCTTCTTAGCAGAATTCGTATCGCATTACAAAAAAAATGGAGCAACCATATCAAAAAGAAAAAAACCCTCTGTCATACGATTTGTCAAATACAACAAACATTGTGACTATGAAAATTATTGTAGAGAAAAACTATTGTTGTACATTCTGTTCGATGAAAACGAAGAGAAATTAATGCATAACTTCTGTACATGGGAAGCTGCATATGTTGTGTCTGAGACTATGGTGCACATCAATGAAGCTAGATTTACCTACAATGTTAATCCAACATGGGGAATTCTAGAGGTTGCACTTAATGACCTAGAAAACCCTGGCGATCATGATGACACATTCAGAGACCCAAAAACAACCAGAACTGCTTCCGATTACTATGACTTACAAGGAGATTTGCCTCGTCCTCCAACAGCTGGAAGTGAAATACGTATCAATCTTGGTTTTCAAGTTACAAAACATCCTTTCCTAATTGAAAATAATGAATACCACAGAATAAGATGTCTATTGAATCGTGAACAATAAACTATTGTAAAGGATATTTCTCTTAAAAAATGCTTGAACATGAACAATCTTGTGCACGTGTTCCTTACAGGCGGATTAGAAACAAGCAAGACATTCAAAGCAAAAGCATTGTTCCAAATATACGAATCTATGATTCAAACAATTCCTCTGATCCTATGAAACCAAAGTGACTAATAGTTGCATACACAAGAAAAATTGCATACAATGTTGGTGGAACAACAGTCCACTCTGCATTTTTAATGCCTTTTAACAAGTCACGGTTTCTTCCACTTAGCAAGGAAATGTTGGATACATTATCTAAGCTTTATGAGGAACTCCAACTTGTCTTTATAGATGAAGCATATTTGATTGGGATTCGGTTCTTGTATTCCATTGATAGTCGACTAAGAAGCATAAAACATGTGCAGACGAAATACTTTGGAAACATTGACATGATATTCTGTGGGGATGTTTACCAGGCACAGCCCATCCAAGATTCTTTGATATTTGAAAAACCCACGATCAACATGGAAACAATCACCCATGAATTATGGAGAGACAATATTAAATTCTTTGAGTTGCATACTACAATGCGCCAAACAGATGAAACATTCATTGCAATTCTAAATAGAATGTGTACCAACAGGAAAACACATGATGACTTGACCCATATCAATTTGAGATGCTTACGACTTGCACCAACAGATCCAACATTCCCTTACCTGTTCTACAAAAATAAGGATTTTGCAAACCATAACAACCACATGCTCTCCCTAATGCTTGGCGATGATATCATCATCAATTCCATTGACCTGGAAGAAGAAAACCATGGAAATGTTCCACGGCATGAACATTCAATCACTTTACCTTTGCAACTTGTCCTCAAATTAGAAATGTTGGTTGAAATATATGCCTGCAACTATGATTCACAGGATGGGTTGGTGAATGGTGCAGATGGAATACTGAAAGGCTATACCAAGACAAAAAAATTGGATGTCCTTTGGATTAAGTTCCATGAACCACATATAGGCAAGCGACAAGAAAGCAAGTTGCATTATCTATATAATTCAAATACTGGAAGCGATTGGACACCTATTTTGCAAATATCGAAGCCAGTATCAACATCAGCAAAGACAGGTCAACTGAAGATTCGAAAACAGTTTCCGATTAAACTTGCATGTGCACGTACAGTCCATAGATCACAAGGACTAACACTTGATAAAGTTGCTTTTCAGCCTACTGGAATTCGGATACATGGACTTGTATACACAACACTGTCCTGTGTTAGAAGCATAGAGTCCTTGTATTTACTAAGTACTCTCATAAAAGATAGCTTCAAAGTGAAATAGAAAGTTGATATTGAAATGGAACGACTGAGGACCACTGCAAAATGGCAACTGCATTATGATTACCAATCCATACAAACAAATTCATCTGTATCAATTCTCTCGCTTAACACACGCAACTTAAATGCACACATGGATGATATACTAAATGATTATGATATAATGCAATCCGATATTCTTTGCTTGCAAGAAACAACATGGCATTATGCATGTAGAACAAACAATTCCCAAATCACAATTGCATATCAAGTTACATTACACATGGGGTCATGATACTGGTGAAAAAACATCTACCAATTTTGGACCATATACATATCGAAGAAAACAATGTTGAGCTGGTGGTTGCAATTTTTTTTTCTCATGAAATAGAAGTTGCAATACTGAATCTGTATGCTGCTCCCCATGCAACATTCTTCAACATAGTACATGTTATTTCCAATGCATTGACCCATTTCCGTCTGAACGGACCCATTGTACTTGTAGGAGACTTCAATATCGATATGCTACAAAATACTGGCAGAACAAAAGAATTGGAAAACTACATGTGCAAATATAGTCTCTGCTTTCTTATGAACAACACAGTCCATCTGCAAAATGCACTAATTGACCATGTCTGGTCCAATGTGCCCATTCCTCAATACAATATGTTTGTCTTAGACACATATTGGTCTGATCACGATACAATTGGTATTGCACTTGAATTATGACATATACATCAAAGTTATTGCAAACTCATATTTGTATGTTTCAAAGCATATATGTATATTTGATTTGTACACACATTGTTGTAGACGATGTTCTACTCGAATTATAAAATTTACATTGTACAGGAAAAAAAAAAAGGTACATCCTCCCAAAAACTATTTCTGACTCTATTCAACGTATTCTAATTTTTTTTTGTATATGTACATAGCAGTTGCCTTTTTCTTAACATATGAACTTATGTTCATATCCGTTTTGCTTTGTACTTTTGTTCATAGAAATAGACAGGAAAAGCATAGGACACAAAGAACTCCTACCCACAAACGTAGACCAAACCATGCAAAGGTGCACCCTTTTCCTGCTCGTGTTCCACAATAAACAATTTTTCGTTTACTTTCTCTGTATTTGTCAAACTTATTTGCAGCTATTTTTTTTTGGTTTTTTTTGTTTTGCACGTAGAGGCAACTACCCTGCACATCCGACATCCAACATATGAAATGTTGGGCCAGCCACCTTGCAAGTCCACTTGTGAATTTCTATATCGTCCAACCATAACGACTATTCATAGGACATGAAACATTAGAGGCATATTGTGCATCTCGCAAGTGTGCGATCCAAATAATGGCGTCTAAAATCTCAGCCACCCCACAAGTCCACCTGTCAAATTGTATATGGAAGAATTGTATGTGCTATTTGTAGAACACAGAACAATAGAAGACTTTTTTTGACCCCTCTCACCCGAGAACCCGCAAGTATGGAATGCAATATGGGTACATGGTGTATAAAATATGTTGTTGATACTTAATAAAGGTACATATCTAATTTTTCCTCGTTTCTACACACACCAATCTGGTAACCACAGAGTTGGTGTTACACATGAATTATGAAATATGCACTGGGAGTCAGACGGAGCCAAGTCTGTGATCCAAATAAGTGGCTAAGTATGGAATAAGGGATCTGTGCATATTTGATATGTATTTCTCGTTTCTGGGATCTCACCAGCCCTGGAGTAGAATGTTGAGCCGACCAGAACGCAAACCCTCTTGTCAAATTATTGTCATAATTTATTTGTAGGTAACCTAGCAATAGAGCCCCGTTTTTGACCCTGCCAACATGAGAACCCACGATCCAAAAATTGTCAATGGTCTATAAAATATAATCCAACCCGCAAGTCCCCTTGTCTATTTGTATATCACAGAACTGTGTGTGTTATTTGTAGAACACCAAACAATAGAGGCATTTTTTTGAGCCCGCCCGTCCAAGAACCCGCCATCCCGAAAGTGGCAAAGTATGGAATGACATTCATACATTGCTTCACTGAGCAATTCCGACTCATGCAACCTCATCATTGAAAACTCATCAGTTTCATTATGCACTTTCACACTTGGCCATTCCTTCCTTGCTTGCTCTTCCTTGTGCCCGTCACCTTCGCATATCTGCATAATAAGAAATAGT
>CBVK0100527129.1:0-11976 GCA_900067695.1 Picea abies
CAACAACAAGCAACAACCGACGAACCAACGAACCAACGAACAAGAAGCAGCCAATGAACCAGTAAAAAATATATGTATCTTCAATGATGACTAAATTGCATTCCAAGCATAGAAGAAGTATGAAACATATGATGGCTATGCCACTAGTGGTGGACAACAATATTGTCCAAATTCACTACAACATTATATGGAAAAATTCGAGGAAAAATGTAGTGTGAGAAGCCTATTTAAGTAAACATTTAAGGTTGTTAGGGTTGTTTAAGGGCCTCGCGCTATGAAAACATTTAAGTTGTCAAGCCTATTTAAGGGCCTCATGCTATGTAAACATTTAAGTTGTCAAGCCTATTCAAGTACCTCAAAAAGAGTGTCAATGCTTAAAACTTTTGGTATGTAAACATTTCAATAAAAATAAAAAAATTCAAAAAGAGTGTCGATGCTCAAAACTTTGGATATCTAAACATTTAAAACATTGGGAATAACAAAGCTGGCAATAAGAATTCAAATCTATTCTCCAATGAGATGATGACAAATAATTATTTTTTATTATATAAAAAATAATGCTTTCTATTCTCTAGTTTTAATAATAGAGTTTGTGCAAAAATTTATAATTAAAGGACAAGTTAATATGAAGTCAATGATTTATCGATTGCTATAGTCCCTCTACACCTTTGACAAGGACCAATAAAATGTGTAATTTTGAAAGTATTTTTCAGTTTTACTTAAAAATTAAATAAAATTGATCAATTTTTTAAACGAGTTGTTTATATATATATATATATATATATAAACAACTCATTTAAAAAATTGATCAATTTTATTTAATTTTTAAGAAAATCTGAATATTTTGTTAATGGTGTTTTTATGATTTTATGTTAAAATATTTTTTTAGATTTAAAAAAAGTCCAAGTTTGTAAAATAAAATTTTCATATATTTTTTTATTGTATGGACTTTTCATATTTCTAATTTTACCATAAACTTTTCATATTTCTCAATTTACCCTATTTTATATAATTCAATATTTTTCTAACTTTTAAAATATAAATATTTAAAAATCACAAATATTTTAAACTATGAAAAATTAATTAAATCAATATTAATATAAACAATTTTAAAAATAGATGTTTTTAGATTATTAATATAAACAATTTTAAAAATAGATGTTTTTAGATATTTTGTATAAATAATAATTAGATATTATTAGAAACAACAAAAAAATAGTTTTTCATATCATTACAAAGTAGCTAGTTTGATTCACATAAAGTGAGGCACAATATTCTATGCCCTCTTTAGGTTACATTGTGTGTCATACACGAACATGGTGAAGTGCCCATCTATATATATATATATATATATATATATATATATATATATATATATATATATATATATATGACATGAAAGTGTCTATGGGTTTTTTAGTTTTAATATATATATTTGATTTTTTAATATCAATGGAGTGGAAGGGAGGTGGAGGAGACGGTGGAGGTTTGATTCACAAAATCAACTTTCCACTATCTCTCTTCATAAGACACTCTTTTTAAACCTAGTTTTATTAATTTTATTCTTTTTTTTTACGTTAAACTGAGAACAAGACACTTTTTGGATCATTGGAAAGCTATTTAAAATTTCTACAAATTTATTGTTATAATTCTCATTTGATCCATAGATTGCAAATGATTTTTTTTCTTGAAAATAAATGCATGGAAAACTCATAGGCACTTCCCTTTATTCTAGGAATGGTATCGAGTGTAAAGTGGACGATGTAGAGTTAGTGTGCATAGCTTCATGGGAATCAAACTTAGTGTGCATAGCGTCATTGATGTCAAGGTCATTGATGTCAAGTGGCAGTGAAGGATTACAGTTCATGTAACCCCACAAGACACTTATAATGACACCTATAGGCAACTGGTAGATACAACTATTGAGATAGCTAACAAAGTGGAAGTTGTTGACACTTTGGGAAGAACTGCTGAAGATATTAAAAACAAAAATGATCCATATCGATGGAGACAATTGAAAATATAGTTGCAAACTTGGGAGCTCCATATGTTGATGCTCATCTGGAAGAATTACTCATTGATGGAATATCTTATGCCTTTCGAGAGCAGACCAGTGATGTTGAGCTCTCAAGATCAGTTAGATGTGACTAGAGTTTACATCCATTCACAAACATGTTCGAACAGAGTGGTACCAAGTCTGAACCAAACACTTCCCTTTATTCTAGGAATGGTACCGAGTGTAAAGTGGATGACGTAGAGTTAGTGTGCATGTCTTCATGGGAATCAAACTTGTTGAGTATACTATCATTGATGTCAAGTGGCAGGGAAGGATTGCAGTTCATGTAACCCCACAAGACACTTATAATGACACCTATAGGCAACTGGTAGATACAACTATTGAGATAGCTAACAAAGTGGAAGTTGTTGACACTCTGGGAAGAACTGTTGAAGATATTAAAAGAGAAAATGAACCATATCGATGGAGACAATTGAAAAGGAAATTACCAACTTGGGAGCTCCAGATGTTGATGCTCATCTAGAGGAATCACTCATTGATGGAATATCTTATGCCTTTCAAGGGTAGACCAGTGATGTTGAGCTCTCAAGAACAGTTGGATGTGACTAGATTTTACATGCATGCACAAACATGTTCGAACAAAGTGGTTCCAAGTATGAACCAAACATTATGAAAATGTAGTGTTTTTTCTTTATTGAAGCAGAGGACCAGGATTGACCGAAGAACCTTAATTGACAGTCCATATATGTTTCCACACAATCATGAATTAGATCATAGAATATACTAATAACAACTCGTTGAAACATAGCAGGGGCGTTGCATAACTCGAATGGTAGAACACAATAGTAAAATGTCCCCCGAGGAAAGGTGAACATTTTTTTGTCTTGATCTTTGGGTACAATTTGGATCTAGTTATACCCACTGAATTTGTCGAGAAAAGAAAAGTATTTATTTCTGTCCAACGTATCCAAGACCTAGTCAATGAATGGATGTGTGAAATGGTCTTTGTGTGTTTATTTTTTTTTTCTCTATATTCGACACAAATTCTCCATTTACCATTTTTCTTTGGTATTATGACTAGAGGGGAGACCCATTGGCTATCAAAAATTGGGTAGATGAAGTTGGTTGTGAGCAATTTCTATAGCTCCTCTTTGACTATGTCTTTCAGGGCTGGATTCATCTGATGCAGGGGTTGGTGGATGGGTTAGGATCCTTCCTTAATATATATGCGATGTGTGCATAGGTAAGGATGGATTCCCTTCATGTTAGAGTAATCCCAGGCGAAGGCATCATTGTTCTTTTACAACACTTTAACCAATCGCTCTTTTTGTTGTTCAGTTAGTCCATGGTTAATTTTCAAGGTTTTCCCTGGTATGATTTCTATGGTTTATGTAAGGGATCCTTTGTCTTTCTTTGGTTTGGAATCACATTCTATGGGAGAGATGCTTGTTGAGGATAGAAAATCTTGTATATCTGGTTTAATCAGATGCTAAAGAATATGTGTGTTTTATGAGGAAGAGGAAGCTATAAAATCGTTTATTTCATCATCCTATGCTTTATCTCTTATGGCTAAGTATTGATATATGGAGAGGAATTGGGGCTTCTCCTTCTTCCTCACTATCTTCTCCATCAACCCAAAGTGGCATCTTTAGGTCAATGCTAGGTTTTGCGGGAGGATAGAGGGTTAATTGTTTTGTGTATTTCCCGTGGGAGATGGTCACATTTTCTGACCTACAACCAATGTAAGTGTCTGTAATGGCCATCCAAGGCCTTCCCAAGATTAGAGGATACCTTCCTAGAGAGATTTTTGGTTGTAGGACCATAAATTCAATGGGATATTCCCATGATTCTATTGATATCACTACATCTTCCAAGATTACCTCTGGTTTAATGATTGACCTGTCAGATAGCTGGAGTATGGTTGGGGTTTCCCCAAGGCCTATAAGTCCAAAGGCATGGTATTATGTGTCATAACATTGATGGAAGCCCCAATGTCAATTAATGTGTTACTGATAAGTGTATTGTTCATCTTCACATTAACTAATGAATTACCCGGATCTAAGTGTTTAGCTGCGAGAATTCCCCCCATCACTAAGTCAGACAATTTTCCCATGGCATAGACGATTTGGGGATCCTTTGATTTTCTACTAGGTTTCCTCAAGCAAATTTTCCATATTTCTTTTGAGTATATGGGCACATCCTTGATGGCTTGGAATAACGTTATTTTGACACACACATTTTTTATCTCTACTAGGAAGTCAAACTCAGGCTGCGTAAAAGGTCTCGCTAGGTGCAACATTTCTTGATAGGGTGGGTTTTGAAGTTCAGGGTGGAAATTATTAGATTTCAAAGGTTCCTGATATTGTTTTGGTTCCAATTATTCATTTCATACACCCTCACTCAAATCTTAAATACTAATACAACGTTGGCTCTTGGTTAGTGTCTTCTCGGATCGAAAATGGATATTATTGCAATCCAGGGAAGAGATGGAATAGGTAGGGTAGGAAAAAAGTCGAACAACATGCGTAGGTTGTCCTAGCCTTCCGTTATTGGGGTTAGGAATGTGTTGTGCAGGTAGTTGTGGTCGAGGAGGGGTGGATGTGGATGCATGCATCTGGGGAGGAGTAAGAAGTTATATGGGTGGTTGTTTCATAGGTTGTTGAGGCCCTCTTATAGTAGGATTTCTCCACCCTTGTTTCCATAATTGTTTTGAATGAGGAGGAGCTGCCCATTATTGTGTCAGCATACCCCATGGTTGAGAAACATATTTCATGGAAGGGTTAGTCCAATATGAATTGAAATATTGAGATTGATCTTGGATCATACCTTGGGGTCTAGGCTACCAGGGTCAATTTTGAGAGACAAAGCATAAATGCTCGGGTTCCTTATCTTTTTGATAGATAGCCTTTAGTCCATGTAAGGATGGACAGTTGTGAGTAGTATGGTCCTCGCTACATATTCCACACACCTCGATATTATCCAACGTACATTCTTTCCATGGTTACTTTGTCCTACACTTTGGGAAAAATATAGCCAAAGCTCGCTTTGTCTCTTCTTTCTTATTCCTTGTCTACAATGTATCCATCTAGGAGCTCAAGGAACTAAGTATATCATTCTTTAATTCTTCTAACATGTTCCCCATTTCTTCCCTCATAACTCCAACTCCTACAATTTTTTCAGTTCTTTCCAGTATATACCTTGGTCCTCTGCTTTTTTTTATGTACCTCTAGAATATACGACCAAGTTCTAAGATAATATCATATTCCATTTGAGAAACCTCTCCTCCACCCATTAGGTTGAGAATTTTTATGTGGTCATCTCATACTCCTCTCAGATACAAGACACGTCGTGTCTCAAGAGCTAAATTTGTTTTCCTTGCCCTTTGCAAGTTATATTTGAATTGTTCAATGTAATTTTCAAGGCTCTCATTTTCATGTTGCACCATCCTGAAGACTTCCTCCCTTATTTCCTTATTTTTGCAGTAGTCTTGGTATTTTTCTAGAATTTTCTTCGTCATTTGGTCCCATGTGCAGATGTTATCCCTGCCAAGACCCATGCACCAAAGTAGTGCATCATCCTTGAGTGTGGCAGGGAAAAGTTTCAATTTATGGGCATCTGATACATTGCCATAGATTTTGTAAAGTACGTCGAACTTGAAGAGGAAGATGTCAAGATCTTCTTTGGATAATCCATGAAAATTTGGAAAGGATGAATGAGGGATGTTCTCCATTTTAGTCTCTTCATTCGATCCTCTGATCAGGAATCCGAAAGTAGAGGGATCAGGAATCTGAAAGCAGAGGTTTCTTCCTTGACAATTTCATGTGCCATTTCTCTTTGTGGAATGTCTTTTGTCTCTATGGGTGCTTCAAGAAAGATGAATTCTCTGGAGTGGTATTGTTCACTTATCTAACCTTAGGAAACTAGAAATTATGAGTGCATATATCCTTGTACAATCTCATATTCTTGAGGGGAGGTCTTGTGATTATTTTTGGAAAGAAAACATGTTGTAGGTGATATGTATTTTGGTTGATTTCTCTCATTTCCTTGTAGATATTGACTTGCACTACTAGTCTTTTGGGGTTTTTTGGATGAACTAATAAATCTACCTTGTTGATCTCTAACTTTGTGCACATAAAAGGTTAGAAAATCATTATATGAATTGCTAAAAATAAATCATAGAACTCAATCTACTAAAATGAAAATCCCCACAATTATTGCAACAAAAACTAGTATTTTTTATAGTTTCCTGGCAACAATGCCAAAAATGACAAAATTTTCAATTAATTCCTAATTAACTTAGTGAGCAACTAAAGAGTTGTGCATTTAATTATCAATCAAGGGTCGTATCTCACTTATGAACTGTCATGCAACTTCTATGCAAGTGTAGTGTTGTAATCACTAAGGAGTTGTAGTACTTCAAATGCCAAAAGTCGAGATTTCAAGATACTTAATTAAGTAACCAAGATATCCTACTTCTCAAATTGAAAGAAAATAAATATCACACTTGTAGGAAAAGAAAATCACACTTGCGAAAAATGAATCATACTTGCATAAGGTAAACCATGGTTGCAAAAAAAAATCACACTGACAGAAAGTAAATCACACTTGCGTAAAGTAAATCACACTTACGAAAAGTAATGTTATGCTAACATCTAATGGTGACTTTCTCAAGTAAAATAATGAGCTTGTCTTGCTGTAACAATTACATGTTCATACTTTCAATGTTAATTTACAAAACCAATAATATCTATCCCAAGTTGTTGAGGAATAAAGATGTCATAAATCTAAGAGAAAACAAAATGGAGTAAAGATGCAAGAAGAGTTGCAACAATGGAGTTGAAACACAAAGGTTACAACAATGTGAGTTGCAACAACGAAGCTACAACAATGTGAATTACAACGGCGAGAGTTGCGGCAACGCTTGTGAGTATAAACTTGCATAAATCGAATCAACATCAAGTTGCATCTTAAGTTTGCAAGACTCACGACATAAGTAAATTAAACATTAACCACACCTGAATTGCAATTGATTGTTCTATAGGATCCGAAATTGCATCATGTTAAGAAACCAAAAAACTATAGAATTAAATGAACATAATTAAAATGCTAAGTCCTACTCTTAATGTTACAGGAAGTACCTGACTAAGGAGGGACCTACCCCCTTAAACAAGGCACTAGGCTACGAAATCAAAATAGCTCGAGTACTCAACACACCATCACATGAACAGGAGAAGAAAACGAATTATATTGTAGAATTATGAAATTTACAATAATAGTTGAATTCTATCGCCATAATGATTCCCCCCAAGCTCTAGGGAAGTTGGGGTTCTTATACAATATAACTGATGTCTAAAATAACATAAAGGGATTGATGGACAACCATGAGAATTAAGTTGTTCATTCGTTTACATTAATATTGCTAAAATTTAGTAAATATCGAGAATGTGCTAACTTGGATTAGTTGAGTGATAGTGGGTGAGAAAACTAACTTCTCTTTTGGTTGTCCACTTGCCTCTTGTCACCTTCCTATGTGAGGAACATTCCTTGATTGTCGGTTGTAATGTTGACTGTTGTGCTAGCGGACTTTGTACTTGGAGTTGTAGTAACGATATCGTACTTAGAGTTGCAACAACGATATCATACTTATATTTGCAGCAGTTGTATTTTGGTCAAATTCGCAACAACATAGAGGAATTGTAGCCATTGTAAGGAGTTGCAGCTAATGCAAGGAGCTACAACTATTATAGGGAAACCACTGTAATTGCTTTTGTGTAGAAGTGTTAATGCATGAAAGTAACAAGTTCTTTAAGAAATATGTAAGAATATCATAAAAATGACATATGGGGAAATATTCATACCTTGGTGAAAAGTGAGACAAAACTGGACGAGGAAGGTATCAAAAAGGGAATGATCAATGGAAAATGGTAAGGAAAAAGGTATTATATAGGTGCTGAAAGTATGCCAATTTAGGCACCTGTCACTATTTTAGACACCTAATCTCATTTCCAACACGAAACTCATCCGAATAAGATAGCTTTCCATGGCTAGCATGGGTGTTCTCTTTCCCAACATCCAACTCCCTTCTTGCTGCCCAAAATAAGCCTATAAAAACTGTCTACCATACCCATTCAAATTTCCTTCTTTTTCCCTGCTTTCTTGATTCTCACTCCTCCCCAAAATAATTTTCTTGACTCTCACACTTCCCCCATTCTTTCTTGTACTCATATCATGCTCTCATTATCTCTATGAAGTGATCTCACACACCAACCCTCTTACATGAATTCAATGTTTAAGTGCCTAATAAGTCAAAGGGAGGATTATATGACTCTCTTGTGGAATCATATCCCCTCATCGTTACCATCCCTCTCGTATCACAACCAATGATTATTGTTTTTATTAATTATTTCAATGTGCATAATACATAGTTTGACCCTCAACCATATAAATCAATATGGGCTCTTCACCCCAAACATAACGTCTCACCATCCTAAATCACATTTAGTCAATTACATTATAATTTGTGGGGATTAAAACTGGAGATGTTACAACACCTATATCCACTTCATGTTTATTGTAACTTTCTCCATTTTATAAAACACGATTTTACATACTCGTTTCAATGCCCTCATTACTATGTAAACACAAATTCTACCAATAACATAAACACTTTGATATATTAGACACTTTTTTAATACTAGTGTGACGGTGTTAGTTTCATTTATCCCATGAAGCAATGTGATTGGATTTGTCATATACATACATTGATTACTCCACTAGTTAGTCCTAATTGTGGTTTCCTATAATTTGACCAAGTTCATTTATTTGTAAGAACACTAATCTCAATACTATAACCTTTCTTCTAGTTTATAATGTTTCTTCATTATGAATAAATTTGTATTTCTTCTTATCTTTATGAAACTACAAATTTGATAATCTTATTACAATGCAATGTTTTTTTTACAATTTTTCTACAAATTTGATAATCTTATTACAATGCAATGTTTTTTTTACAATTTTTCTTGTGTACTTATTCTCTATAAAATTTATTTGATTCTTCTTTCGATTTTTTTTATTTTATTTTTATATTATCAATTACATGCAAATATGTACGATTATTTTTTATGAACTTCTTCTCTAAGATAAGTTTGATTGCATATGACACAATCATAGATGTTATATCTTGTATTTGTTTTTGGTAATGTTATATATTCTCTTGGTTCGGGGAGAGGTCATGGGTTCGAGCCTTAAGTCCCCGGGGTTGCGGTATAGATGTTATATCTTGTATTTGTTTTGGTAATGCTATATACTCTCTCAGTTCGGGGAGAGGTCACGGGTTCGATCCTTATGTCTCCGAGGTTGCGATATAGATGTTATATCTTGTATTTGTTTTGGTAATACTATATACTCTCTCGGTTCGAGGAGAGGTCACAGGTTTGAGCCTTATGTCCCCAGGGTTACGGTTTAGCACTACATATCATCCACGAAGTGAAGAAATATCTAGTGGGTTTCCCGTGACATTTACTACATTCAACAATGGTTTCAAATGTGTTTTTTTTTTTCTTATTTTGTTCAAATCTTTATTATTTATATCATTTGATGTTTGAAGATTTTCCTTAATTATGCATTTTTCTTCTTGTGTTACATACTTGTTTATGATAATACTTTCCGGTGGATGTAACTATTAACATGGTTTTTTGTTTTTCCGTATTATAATGTTTTTAGTATTGTATTTTTTTTTCTTTGAGTTTTTTATTTCTAGTTATTTCTAGATTTATGTTTGGTTTTGAACACATCTTTTATAACTTTTTAGTTGATGTAATGATTAACACTGTTTGTTATTTTTATTAGTTATAATTGTATTGAATTTCATTGTCTATTTTCATGTATTCGACTTGTTAGTATGGAATATGGTTGTTTTTGTTGTTACATACTTGTTTATGATAATACTTTCCGGTGGATGTAACTATTAACATGTTTTTTTGTTTTTCCATATTTTAATGTTTTTAGTATTGTATTTTTTTTCTTTAAGTTTTTTATTTCTAGTTATTTCTAGATTTATGTTTGGTTTTGGAAACACGTCTTTTATAACTTTTTAGTTGATATAATGATTAACATTGTTTGTTATTTTTATTAGTTATCTTTGTATTGAATTTCAATGTCTATTTTCATGTATTCGATTTGTTAGTATGGAATATGGTTGTTTTTGTTGTTGTTAAAGAAACTTGTTTATGATAAAACTTCTCATGATGAATATGGCTTCATGTTTTTCATTTTTAATAGTACCTTTTACTTAATGTTAACCTTTTTTTTTCTTTAATGTGTATTAGTTATTTTGGAAAAGAGTTATGGTTTCATGTTAATACTTGTTTTTTATTTTTTCCAATTGTTAGTGAAAATGGGTGTCATTCTTTTGATATTGAATAATGTGAACAAAATTTGGTAAAATATAATTTAGTTAAAATGGTTGTGGTATTGACAAATCATATGTTTATATCTATATTGAAGATGTAGCATAGTCACTCATAAACAAAAATATATTCATTTGCATTTCATTTTTCAAATGACAGTGTTAATTGCATTTTTTTTCCACTATCCGAGGAAAACCCACCTAGCTTTTTTCCTTATTTTGAGGATGGTACCTAGAGTAAAACATATTCTGTAAATCTTTGAAGCTTTGTCAAACAATATGCTCGATCAACATATCACTCACTGGAATTGAACTTGAATAGAAAGGATAACATTACTCTCAATTGCCTAGGCAAAGTTCACGTTCATTTTGTTTTAAATAATATATTGTTTCAAAATAAATTTCATTGTAAACACTCTTGAATCAAAGTCAATAAAATCCATTTTCTATCATCATGTCTTGAACGGGTCTCCATTAATATTTTGTATTATGTATTTTCATATTGTAATGGCTTCTATGCTTATCCAAGATCCAAAGCTCTACAAACTGCTATTTTGCATAAAATTAATATGAAATGTTCAATTAATGGATTTTTATAATAAAACAATTTATTATAGATATCTATACTTAGATTTGAATTAAAAAACAAATAATTTTTCATTAAATCCTTATTCATATTTTTAGTAAATTTGATAAAGTATATAGAAAAGATGTAATCCTCTTACGCATGTTTCCTCTAACAATATAGTCATTAGAGGATTTGGCATTGATAAACATTTTAATCATTAACATTATGCATTTCTAACAAGAATTTTATATACAGTTCACTTTGATAAGATAATATTACTTGTAACATTTTGTTTAGTTAAGCAAATTTTAAACTTTTATATTATTCCAACTCTTAATTCTTTTGAATTCTATTTAAAATAAAATAAAATAAAATAAAATAAAATAAAGCAAAGCTAAGCTGAGCTGGAAGAACATCAAATAAACTTTTTTATGACATATGTAAAGGTATCTAAACAAAATACAGTAGGCTCGTCTAGAATGGTCTAGAATGATGTGAATAAACTTTTTAATTACATATGTAAAGTTATCAAAACACAATACAGTAGGCTTATCTAGAATGATGTGAATAATTTTTTTGTCATTATATAAATGATTTGACACTATATTAATTATTAGTTAATATTTAATTTGTTATCTAGTGCAATCTATCGTTTAACAATTTCTTTCACAATCAGACCTTTCAATTCCCTTCCATGGTACCCGCTTTCAGTCAATTTTATAATGTCCTTTTGAATGATTTTTCTTTAGTTCCCACTATGGCACTCAATACCAAACTAAAGTTGTTTCACAAACGAAACCCTGCGCAATCATGTCACAACAGCGTTGTTGGATATGAAAAGCTATGGTTAATATCAATATTAAGGTTTTTTTTTTTTAAATTACATTAAATTAAAGATTATTAAATCTAAAAATTATAAATTATAAAACTTTATTAATTTTTAAAATCTGGTTCAAGAACTCTTTCGTATTATAAAAAACTTTA
>CBVK0100527130.1:0-11976 GCA_900067695.1 Picea abies
AATCTCAATAAGTACATCACAACAGTGCCAAAAGGTTACAAAACTGATCTGGTCTTGTTCTACTAGATCTCTAGAACCCAAAAAAAGAAATTTTTAAGAAACGACACTGAAATTGGATGACCAAAGCTCCTAGAAATGGCCTGCAAAGGTGCACTCCTCAATAGCTTCCCTGGATAAAAATGGTTTTGTCTTGGAAAATCTTCAGCATAAACCTACTCTGAATGTCCTCTCCTTGGCTTCAAGAACCCCTAGTTTATATAGATCTGAAGTTGGTAACCATCTCCCAACTTCCCTCCAAGATCTGGCCTCAAAAAGGGCCCAATATCTCCCAATATTGGCCAAAATCTCCAAAATTGTTGAATAAAATCAATGAAAAATCACTATTATATAGTGAAAATCCACTTTTGCACATATATTCAAGGCGCAACCCCTTACTTGTTGGCCCCTGGTCGTATGGGTTATTTCCATGTGGCCAAGCGCTAATCTGGGTGAGTTGGCCCCTTAAGCCTCAACCCCTAGTCCTGTGTTAATGACGCATGTGTCCTTATTTCGTAGCCCACGCGCTCTGAATTGTTTAACATGGTTATGCCCCTGGTCAACGAGCTAACTTGATCGACTGGGGCTAACCCCAAACAAAACACGCCAACTAAAATTTAGGCCGGGTCACATGATGTATCGTTGAAACCGGGGCTAGATCCAAACCATAACCCATGCTAATAACATAACCAGTGGACCATGGTTGTATTCATAAGTATCATGACCGGGGGTTGGGGCCTAGCCCGAGCCCTAACCTCTGCCAACCATACAACAATTCAAGTTTAAATATAAATGTTGCCATAATACATTAAGAACCAAATGATGGGTGGACTAGCTAGTCCGACCCTGCCAAGACACTAGCCCAGACAGAGGTCGTGGGTTCAAACCTCATGAACTCCAAACATTTTTCCCAAAAGAAATGATCCAATAAATGGGTGCCACATGGCAGCCCATGTCTGGGCCATGTGGCACCATGTTATTCGTTGGATATTCGCCACGTGTCAACCGTCAATTTATCCACTTCTCTGCCACCTGTCTGCCTTGTCAGCATCGTACATACGTGCCATGTCACCTATATGGATGGTCCATGTGTCACCCTTACAGTGGTGACACGTGTCACTCCCTGATTAATCCACCTGCCTGTCCACGTCAACTGTCCATACACCTAGTCACCCTACCACATGTCACCTTCAAATGTTGCCACGTCAACGCCAATTGTGCCTGCCACGTCAGTGGTACGGCTGTACGGAATGTACAGTTCATCTTCCATGTGGAACTATACGATCGTACGGCCTGTATAGTTCATCTTCCACGTGGCATTGTACGGACTGTACAATCATCAAATTTTTGCATGTTTGGCAAATTGAACAAATCGCGATATCTGGAGCATATGATGTCCATTTGAGCCCATTCAAGTTGTGTTGGGTTCGTATTGACGAGGTCTACACACACGTCTATTTTGAATCGATTATGAGAACTTTGATTTTTAGGCCTTTCTAAGCCCCATCAAGCTCCTGGATCAAAATCTGGATCATAGAGGTAAACCGAGAGTCCCTATCTGAAATGATCTTCTTGGGTAACCCATGCATACAAATTACTTCACTTATAAAAACACGTGCCACGTCAGTGATATCATAAGTGTGTCTAACTAGAATAAAATGAGCACTCTTGGTCAACTTATCAAATATAACAAGAATGGCATTGTGCCTCGGTGATGTGAGTGGAAATCCCACAACGAAATCCATAGAAATGACTTTCCACTTGGACATAGGAACATCATGTGGTTGTAGGAGACCCACTGGGTGGTGATGATAAGCCTTCATTTGCTGACACTCAAGGCACTTGGCGACATAATGGACTACATCAAACTTCATGCCTACCCAGAAGAAAAGATCCTTCATATATGCATCCATTTTCTTCACACTCGGATGCGCACAGTAAATTGCTCTATGGACTTCCTTGAGTATGAAGCTTCGAATATCCCCACCCTCGGGGATGTACATCCTTCCCTAATATCTTAACAATCCATCTTCTTCAAGGCTATATCCTTCATACTTTGGCTCTAACTGCCTCCCACTCTGGAGGGATAAAGTAACCTTTAAATACCAACTATCTCCAAGAAGTTTCCCCAACACTCGCCGAGATCTACACTCTTTCCCTACACGACGCTCTTCCGATCTCACAATCCCACAACGAAATCCATAGAAATGACTTTCCACTTGGACATAGGAACATCATGTGGTTGTAGGAGACCCACTGGGTGGTGATGATAAGCCTTGATTTGCTGACACTCAAGGCACTTGGCGACATAATGGACTACATCAAACTTCATACCTACCCAGAAGAAAAGATCCTTCATATATGCATCCATTTTCTTCACACTCGGATGCGAACAGTAAATTTCTCTATGGGCTTCCTTGAGTATGAAGCTTCGAATATCCCCACCCTCGGGGATGTACATCCTTCCCTGATATCTTAACAATCAATCTTCTTCAAGGCTATATCCTTCATACTTTGACTCTAACTTCCTCCCACTCTAGAGGGATAAAGTAACATTTAAATACCAACTATCTCCAAGAAGTTTCCCCAACACTCGCTCCCTCAGATTAACTTTTAAGGTCACCAAGGAGAAGATATGTGGTCTTCTTCTCAGGGCATCCGTGACCACATTCTCCTTTCCCTTGATATAAGAAATTTCAAAATCATACTCACTCATAAGCTCACTCCATCATCTCTACCTGGCATTGAGATCCCTTTGAGTGAAGAGATGTTTTAAGATTTCATGGTATGTTTTGAGCTCAAAGCTTCGCCCCATTAGGTAATGCCTCCAAAGATTCAAATCTAACATTACAGTTGCCAACTCTAAATCATGAGTAGCATATAGCTCCTCATGTTGCTTCAACTTTCTTGACGCATACACTATGACTCCCCCATCCTGCATTATCACGGCCCCCAATCCTTTCTTCGAGGAATCCGTGCAGATTGTGAAGTCTTTTTCCATATCCAACACTTGTAGAATTTTTGCACTGGTTAGTAACCTCTTAAGCTCGATGAATGTGATATGACATTCCTTTTTCCATTCATACCTGACCCCCTTCGCTACAAGGTGGTGATGGGTTTTTTTTTATCTTAGAGAACCCTTCCACAAACCTTTTATAATAACCAGCTAGCCCCATGAATCTTCTCACCTCATGAGAATTTCTCGGCACTGGCCAATCCATTATGGCCTTCACCTTTTCCGGGTTCACAGAAATCCCTTCACCCGAAATGATATGACCTAAATAGTGAATCTCTTTCTGAAAGAAAGAGCACTTTGACAACTTTCCATACAACGTGTTCTCCCTAAGGCATGACAACACCACTTGCAAGTGTTCATCATGTTCTCTTTCATTCTTGGAATAGATGATGATATCATCAAGAAAGACCTGTACAAAGTGGTCTAGGTACTTTCAGAGTACACCATTCATGAGGCTCATGAATACTGTTGGTGCATTGGTCAATCCAAAAGGGACTACAATGAACTCCTAAAGCCCAAACTGGGTTCGAAAGGAAGTTTTAGAAATATCGCTTCCTTAATCCTTAATTGGCGATACCCTGATCACAAATCAATTTTGGAGAAAACCGTTGCTCCTTTCAACTGATCAAAGAGATCATCTATCTGTGGTATTGGGTACTTATTATTCACTATAGCACGGTTCAAGTCCCTCTAATCTATGCACAATCATAAGAAACTGTCCTTCTTCTTGACAAAAGTTATTGGTGCAACCCAAGGTGAAACATTGGGCCTTATCAACCCTAAGTCAAGTAGTTCCTTCAATTGCATCTGTAACTCACAAATTTTTGGCGTTGTCATCCTATATGGTGTCTTGGAAATTGGATCTGCACCAAGTTTTAGCTCGAAGGTAAAATCAAGCTCCCTTTCAGGAGGTAACCCTAACAACTCTTTGAGAAAAAACATCTTTTAATTCTGACAATATTGGATATTGATCTATAGAGGGTCCTTTCCCTTCATTGATTTCTTCCACTATAAATAATCGACAACCTTTCTTCATGCAACGATTAACCTTCATTGTCGAGATAAAGTGTAGAGACACCTTCCTCCGTATACCATGGATCTCTACTGACCTTCCTTCATCATCAACACAAAGCACCCTCTTCGCGAAACAATCTACCATAGCTCGATGGGTTTCTAACCAATCCATCCCAATTATTAGGTCATACTTCCCTAGAGCATAGACGTACACCTTCAACCTAGTAGTACACACTCCCAGATATACTAGACAATTATCAACACTAGGTCCTACCGCTTGTTTTTCCCCTGAAGCCATCTCGAATTGTTTGAAGTCATGGTGCTTGTAGGTTGCCAAACCACACTTTTCTAATGCGCAAGGTGTGTTAGCACCAGTATTGTTTTTAGCGCCTGGTCATCATCCAACATCTCCAAGGGTCGGTTTCAAAAGGAATCTTTATCATTTCTTATCTTCATTTCCATTTGCAACTGTGCACTGCAAACTTCACTGATCTCGGTGCAAGGAGTGCACAATTCCAATGCAAGGAGTGCACATGTGACATCTTTAAGTCCCAAGATCATGAGGGAAGCACAAAGTGTGCGCTAGAGTTCAATTCATTCAAGTGACAAATTTCAAGGAGGGATAGCGAGAGTATAAAGTCCCCAAAGAAAAGAAATCTATTTGTTTAAAGGAGAGTGGATGAGATCTGTTTGGGAGGTATCATAATCCCTCATAGTCGTTGGATCAAGGGAAGAAGCACGGTCGTTAAAACCCCAAGGTCTTCGAACTTCGCTGCTTCGACAATTTTACGTTGTTTTTTGTAAGTGACGCAAAAGCCCCAAAGCCCGGAGTGAATCTAGACCGTGGACCTATAATAGAGTGTGGACCATCGATCTCTAAACTCTTCGGAAGTTCGACATTCGGAAATTCGGGAGAAGTTGCTAGTAGAGGTTGGAAAATTCCTGAAGTCTGGATTTCCGAAGTTGATCACAGTTGTTGGCTACAGGAGGAGCGAGAGTTATCGATTTCAGTTCGACATTCGACACTCCAAGATATTTGTATGTTGGAGTCGTGGAAACTCCCGAAGCACGAAGTCTTGAAGTAAATATGCACCATATATTATGGAGGGAGGAGAAATCACACCAGTCGTTCGATCTGTACATAGAAGTTGAACCATTTGAAAAGACAGGAAGTGGAAGAATGGGATAAGACCTACACCCACCGGTCAACATCACCTTTATGACCAAATTCGACCAGTAACCACTCTGGGAGATTGGAGTGTTGAGTTGGTGAATGTTCACGGAGCGTCGTGGTTATAAGGATGAAGCAAAAAAAACTATTGAGCATGTAGAGGAGGAATCATCCCCATGTAAAACCTTCTCTAGTTCTTTAGTTTCAAAAGAAGAGTCTGTTGATTGTTTTAATGATAAGGATTTTGATGATAGAAATACTGTAGACACATTTGTCCTTGACCCGAATGTCTTTAGCAGTTTTGAGGCTGCTCCAAATTTTCATGAAGATCAATTTGTTTCTTTTAAGTATTGAGATTCTAAAGAACCAATGTACAAATCAACATATGATAGCTATGGAAATGATGCTTGTCATGAATAAATAGCTGTAGAAGAAGATTTTCCTCGGGTCTTTCAAGAGGTTTCCTATGATGTTTTTTCACCTGTGATTAAAGAGAAAGATGATAAACAAGTCCCTGAGCTTGCATGTGTTCAAAGTTTACTTGTTTATGATAAATGTGAAAATATACTTACTCTTGTAAAAGATCATGAAGACCAGCTTCATTTTCATCCTTCACTTGAAATATTTGACAACGGTGGAAAAATATTGCAGCAGTCTTTTGTTTTTCAGAATAGGAAAGATTATAATGTTATTCACATAGCATATTCAATACAGTGGAATCCTTGTCCTTTGGATCAGCTCGAATTTGTTTTTCATGAGTTTCATGATCTAATAGTCGATTGGATGGAGTCTCTGTTTTCAAAAGCTTCACACACTGACAATTTGGGAATGGTGTTTCTTTGTTGTTGTGAGTATGAATTGTCTAATAATTTTTTGTTGCATACATTAAATTATTTTTATGTTTTTTTTTATATAGTTGCAAGCATAAATCCATGCCAAGAAATCAATTTCTTGATTGGCTATTTTAGAAATTTGTATATAGATGAGAAAAGTGGTTTTTTAGTTGGTTAGTATAGGAATTGTAAATAAATAATCTTGATGTTTCAAGCATTTCCCTCTATTTACAAAGTGTGTGAATGTTTTAATTTACAATAAAGAGCATAAGTATAATTCAGGCAGGAACAATTCACAGTTTACAGCTCAGTTCGATTGTAGCGCATGATGGAAAACTACAAGCTCCGTATTTTCAAAATGGATAAGGAACGACAACTACAAGTTCTTGGCAGCTCACAGGGAGCATTCCATTCCCTAGTAAGAGTCAATGTTAGCACCAATATTGTTTTTAGCGCATGGCCATCATCCAACATCTCCAAGGGTCGGTTTCAAAATGAAGCTTTATCATTTCTTACCTTCATTTCCATTTGCAACTATGTGCTACAAACTTGACTACGTGCTACAAAATTCATTGCGCATTTCAAACTTCACTGCGCTGCAAACTTGACTCTACGCTAAAAAATTCACTGCGCGGTTCAAAATCAACTATGTGCTGCAAACTTCACTATGCACTACAAACTCAACTGCAGGCTACAAACTTCACTGCATGTTGCAAACTCAACTAGTACACATAAAAATCTTATTTTCATCATAAATTTTAAATTTCGAACTAGGTTCTTCTG
The DNA here is from genome assembly GCA_900067695.1 of Picea abies. NCBI lineage: Eukaryota > Viridiplantae > Streptophyta > Pinopsida > Pinales > Pinaceae > Picea > Picea abies. The sequence continues at coordinate 6,854 of CBVK0100527130.1, forward strand.
AAATTTTTTGTGGGGATGAATCACAATATTATTGATTTGCTGACCAAACCTCAGCCTGACCCAGTTCATTGTTTGGGAGAAATATTGAAATCATCACCCACATGAAAGTTTGCAGCAAATCCTGAAATTGCGTTGCAAACTCTAACAGTCTGATAAATTCGAGTTGTAGGAGGGCTTCCACCTATCTGAGGAGGTTCGAATGGGTTTTGAGAGACCAGTTAGACGCCAAGGGATACTTGTAAATAATATTCAGCTCCACTACATCTCCATGCAATGAGATAGCTGCAGTTGCATTTATTCTAAAAAACAGTTTCCAAGAATCAAGGAATTAGTTGGATTTTATGTTTGCCACATATCTATAAGGCATAGAATCCAATGCATGAAGAGGCAGTGACCTCATAGAGATATTAGTGTTGTAATTTTCTATTTAATGAGGGAGAGGACTCCAAAATATGGGCTTGAGATTGAGAAAGTTGGGGAGGTAGTTTCGCTGTGTATGTTGATTTGTAAGCCTGTTGGGCATATTGGAATGTAACATTTATGCCATTAGAGATTCATGAGAGTTGTTATTATCAGATTGTGTTTTCTTTGTTTTCCATTTTACATTTTCATCTTGCTTGAATGAATTTAAGACATTGAGGATCAATGGTTGTTCATGGATAGGATATTCGTGAGTTGCAAAGGATTTGCAGTGATTGCCTTCTTTCATGATTTATGTTCAAGTATTCTTTTTGTTCATTTTTCAAAGAGGATCATTACTTGATGAATAGCTTTACTTCGTGTTATCTACTTCGTTATTTTGTTCATCATTATATAGCCCTTTTGTCTGGTAGGTAGCTTGATTTCCTTTGATCTGCAGAATGTTATGACTCCATGCCCAATGGAATGTCTCTACAGAAAGTCGGTTGCTCTCTTTCTTTCTAATCCACCAACCATAAAATTGATTTAATTATTCAAATTATGATGGATATTAGACGTGTTCTTAAAGCAGTCTAAGAACAACTTCTAGTGCTAACAATGTGAAATGAAACTATTTGTAGCACCATAATCAAATAAATTTTAACATCGACACGATTTAGCGTATCTGACGACTCCACCACCGTGGATTTATGTTCTTCCTGGTGATTATTCAACGCTGCATAAATTTCGTGGATACTACTTGCTCTTCCCATCAGGGCCTTTCCTTCTCTATGCTCAAATCTTGATTGTGACTCTGGACAATCACAGTGGTAATGAGGTCCTCCGCACCCCCAACAAGTAACACAAGGTGGAACTTGTATGCTTCCCTGTGAAGGCCTTTGAAATGAGTTCCTTCCCCTGGAACCCATGCCCCTACTAGTTTCTCCCTGAGAAGGTTGTGGACCTGCTTGCATCGAGGGTGATGAGTGGGATGTTGTACTTGTTTCCATTGAAATACATGTCGCAACTATTCTAGTTGCGGCTTTATTTCCATAAGGAGGTGGCCTAGAGCTTCCTCTCCAAGAGAAGGTCCTAGGAGCCTTCCCCACCAATTCAGGCTTTTATGGAATGGTTGATCTCATTCCTCCATTTAAACTCGTATGCACTTCTATGTAACAAGCACTTTCAACTGCTTCGGCCACTGACAACGATTTCCACATCCGTACCATGGCCCTTATCTTAGGGTTTAACCCATACACAAGACATAACATTTTCCTTGTCGTTGATCGGTGTCCATGTATGAGATGTACTTTACTAACTCCATGAAACTGATTTCAGACTCTTCCACAATTTTGTTTCGCTGAATTAGAGCATGGAATGCTCCTACTTGTTGTTCCTCATAATAAGCCGATAATACTTTCTCTAAAACCTTTCCTCGAAAAGTTCCCAAGAAACGGTGTCTGGAGTAAGGTGCAACTACCTCTCCAGATTACCCCACCTATTCAAGGCACTGTCCCTCAACTAAAAGATCGTTATATTTTATGTTGACATGGAAGCATAGTCTCTGAAGGCAAAACATCTCGTCATTCCTTTCAACCATGCCTCAACACATTCACTTGCATGTCCCCTGGAAAACTCTGGGAGTTGATTTTCTGCAATTATCTAGTGATGTCGCCTGGTGGAGGCCCCCCCTCTGAATCCCTAGAAGTTTCCAGGTTACCCACTCCAGATGGTGGGGTTACACTTCCACATCTGTTGATTGATGTCCCTTTAATGTCTCATTAATAGCCTCTAAGGAGTGCAAAATGAGAGCTCATTCAAGCAATGGTGGTGGCAGCGTCGGCGTGGGTGGTCCTTGTGATGATGCCTCCTAGCCTCGATTTCCCTGAGTTCTAACCATCTTGACTGAATGAATTTGCATTTGACCAAAGATTATTAGTAGAGGGTTTAGGGCATTCAACGTTTTACTCAACTTATACTTGCAACCAAAGGTCAGTCGTGATTTTTTTTTTTTTTACTTATCTGTAAACAGACATTACTCTCTTTAGGTAGGTGGCTAAAGTTTATTATAGGACCCTTACTCAACCACTTGGGTGCAACTCAAGGTTCCATGACTGGTCTCCCCAAGAACACGACCCTAGCCACCATGGTCGACTTACCCCCTCCCGCTATGATACCTCTCCCATCTACTTTGGGTCTCATCCTTCATTCGTATTATTTGGTTGATGGGTGGGTGTGGTCTGGTAACAACGCGACTTTCTGGTGCGTGTGCTCATAGTAGCTAGAGTCTAATGGAGTAGTTAGAGCATCAACTCGCAAGATATGTAGTTGTTTGAAGAAAAATCGAACCCTACAGTATTGTCATACCGCATCATTTTGAGAAGGGTAAGCATATCCCACTCGCCTTGATATGAGAGAGGTGCATCCTGGCTTGGCCTGGTGTGAGATCGATGGGGCGGTGGTTTAGCCTCTAGGAGGTCATGAAGTCGAATCCTGCGCTTAGCCTAGTGTGAGAGGTGTATCCTAAACCAAGGAACTCGAGATGAGCACTAGGAAGGTGCCTCATTTGCTGTGGCGGAGGGTTCGAATCCGTTCGCAAACCCATGGAAGCAGCGGAAGTGGGTTGGAGAATCATCGACATGCAGGGTGAAGGGGAATTTGATCGAGAAGGTGGATGAGGAAAACAATTTCAGGAGGGGATACACCCTCAAATTCACGAGCAATGTGGAGGACAAGACCCACCTAATCAAGGAACAAGTGAGCACTCGCGGGCAGAAAAACCTATCATGGGTTTGATGGTGGAGGTGGTGATTTTAGTCGATGGTCGATGGTACTAACATAGGGGTATGGTCGCGCGTAGGGTAAGGCCAGAGTTTTTTTTTTTTTTTGGTTACCTAAGTAAGAAGTTCACAGTTCCTCGTTGGTATCTTGGTTGATAATGTCCCTATTGCAACAGAGGTTGTGATTTCGATTAGTGTCAAGAGGATTAGGGAAAGATATGGCTGACATCAAACAGAATTCAGATGTTGATGTCTTCATGAAGAAAATTTCAATTGAGGGACAACGGACTAGCCTTATCACGGAATATGTGTTAAATATTTTGGGCTTGGACATTTGTGTAGACACAATTGTTGGAAATTAGATGCATTGTGGAATCTCTGGAGGCCAGAAGAAGAGAGTTACCTAAGGAGAAATGATGGTTGGTCGTGCAAGAGCTCTTTTCATGGATGAAATTTCAATAGGATTGGACAGTGCTATGACTTTCCAGATTATCAAGTGTTTCTACCAAATTATCCATCTCTTTGATGCAACAATGTTGATCTCTCTTCTACAACCTGCCCCTTAAACATATTAGTTATTTGATGATATCATCCTACTGTCTGAAAGAGAGATGGTGTATCAAGGACCTCGAGAATATGTGCTTGATTTCTTCGAGTCCACGGGCTTCAAGTGCCCAGAAAGAAAAGGGGTTTTTAATTTCTTATAGGAAGTGACCTCAAGAAAGGATCAATGATGACATGTTTACGCACGGAAATGCATCATTGGACTATTTATGATGGAAACATGTACATGGGAGTTCTTTTCTTTGGACTCATTCATGTAATGTTCAATGGTTTCTCATAATTAGCAATGACAGTTAGTCATCTTCCAATTTTCTACAAGTAAAGAGACCTTTTGTTCTATCTTTCTTGGGATTATGCTTTACCAACATGGATAGTGAGGATTCCACTCTCTTTGCTAGAAGCAGGGATTTTGGGTTTGTGTTACATACTATGTTATCAGTTTTGCACCAGAGGCTGGGAGTTTTTTTCTTTTCTTTTAAGTGTCAAGACGAGATTGTGAGAAACATAATAAGGTGGTACTATTTTCAAACAAAGGGAATGGGGGTTTGTCGATTTTTCTTTGCAGAGGAGGTCATCATGATGCAGGTACAACTAGTGTGGATACAATGTGGGGGAATAGAAGTGCCCATGCAACTATGATCGAATTATATTTTCTTCTTTGTCTAATGAATCCATAGGTCCATCAAGGATATATTCATTTACATTTTGAGTTGGTGAGACTCGAGGTTAAGTGCAGGTCCTGTTGAACCCAAAGAAACAAATAGGTACACTGAAGGAACGACTAATTGCGATTGTGCCAACTTTGGGGAATCTGAGGAAGAAAAGGGATTTCTGAGTTCTAATTCTTGTTTACATATATTTCATAATCTTTTGTTTATAAAAAAATATCTCTGAAACTAACTTTTGTTAATTCTCGGTATGTGCAGGTGAGGATTCTTACAAGTGGTTTGAACAGGGGAGAGTCTCCTTTTCTGATGCACACTCTCTCCTTCAAGGCTCTTGGGCAGCATGCACACTCTCTCCTTCAAGGTTCTTTGGGTAGTCTACTTCTAGGTAGTATACTTAGGGTTATGGGTCATTCTGGTTTTTTTTTAGTTGATTCAAGGCTTTTAGGCTGTAGCCTGGGAGTTGTTTTAGGAAATAGTTTGCATAGTTATGCGGGTGGTCAAGCCCTAGGTTTCAGTTTTAAAATCGGGCTCTGATACCATATGTAATAGACTAAAAGGTTGTTAAATCTAAGTAAATATATATTTATGTTTCAACATGATAGGGAACTTCTTTCTTTCTGGTTGCAAGATTTAACAAACAAAATTTAACAATCACATAGTATATCTATAAATACCCTAAGATCGGAAGAGCGTCGTGTAGGGAAAGAGTGTA
>CBVK0100527131.1:0-11975 GCA_900067695.1 Picea abies
TCTTCCGGTCTAAGCGCCTCAAGAAACAATATTTCCAACATATATAGAAAAGGGTGAGAGGGAAGAGTTGTTTGGAAAGGTGAGGCCAGTGCCTTCTCCATCAAAAGCATATCCTTCTTGAAAAGAGATAATAATAGTTGGTGAGAGATAGTAGCTAGTAGTGTCTATTTCTCTTCCACCATTCCTCCCATCTGTAATAGTATTTCCTTCCCCACTGAAGAATGTACCGATCTAGCGACCGTGGAATCAGAAAAACATTGAAGTCAATTAGAGAATGAAGCCTGATTTAGAATAGTGATTAAGACGTAGATAAGATACTCCTCCAGAAACAGGTTTGACAATGATAGTAACCGAAAGGGTTTGTGTAAATATGTAGGTTTATCTCCTTTGTAGCTTCCAACCCTTTCTTCCTTGGTGTTCATATTCATTAAATGACCCCTTCTCCTCTCATTTGGTTCCTCCTAGGCGATAGAAACTATTGGATCATGCTTTAATGAATATCAAAGCTGAGTTATCTATCAAAACAATGGGAAACCATGCATGCATGATCTTTTACTTACTCCATCTTCCTCAATCTTTGTTGGTATGCAATAGAGTGGTCTTCCCTACCTCATTATTCCTCTACCTTTTCTTCTGCTCTAGCTACCTCTGCCTTTATCTCTGCTAATGGATCTAGGTATGATATTTGTGCTGGGTAAACTACAACTCCTGCCCCCACTTATGAATATGTAACTCAATCAAATACATCTTCTGGTATTGGTTATGGTTTAATGCATGAAACTAGTGCACGTGGTGCTTCTTACTTGAACCAATTGCTTGTTAATCACCAAAAACAGATGTAAAGTTAGCATAAGAGATAGATGTACAGGTGGCAGGATCTTGTTGCAAAGCTATTGGTTACAGTTCCAATTCTAGTTGCTTGAGTAGATTCAAATTAAGTATCATATTCAATTGACCGAGTCTCACTAGTAGCATAGGATTCAGTATGAGTATTCACGCAATCATAAAGAAAGTCATGTATTCAATCAGGAAGTTCAATCACTACTGGATCCGCAAGATCCTTTGACATTTATGGGTGTTGCATGATACTCGTAGCTAGTTACAGATACACCTTGCAAACATCTATAATGAATTTTTAATAGGTAGAGAAGGTTGATGCATTGATGGATGGTATTATAGGCCTGTTGTTCCTGAGATTAAACTTAAGGCTCAAAGAATAATGTCAGGCATCAGGAATTAAGGAAAGTTGGTTTTAAAGGTGCTTTTTCTTCCGTTAGTTGTGTTAGTCCCTAAAGTTTCACTTGAATTTGAGATGGAAATCTAGGGCATCATCGAGTTATTGAAAAAGTGTTTTAAGGGTTTTTATGGTTTGGTTTTTTGAAGAAGGTGGTTTAAAATTGGCTCAAGGTTTAAAATAAATAAGAAATTTAGAATGAGAACAAAATATATCCCATTGACTAGTTAAAGGGTAGGCACATAGATGTATTAGACAAATTAGGAAAAGAGAAAGTGAAGTTTTCAATTTATCAACCTCACAATAAATTCTTATCTCAAAATATCATCTAGAAACAAGAACATCAACTTGAAATCAAAACTTGAAAATTATCACCACAACAAATTCGTTACTGTATCAATTGATGGTTAAGAAAACAAATGCATTGCAATTTGAATAATGAACTCAAACATGAATATATAAGAACATAGTAGAAAAGATAATCTAACCATACATATGCCTTTGCTATTAAGTATCAAATAGAACAGGAATGTCTTTACAAGGAATTTCAAAACAGTTCCTCTGTATCTCCAATTTTTTGACCATAACAGATCCTTTCCTCTGTTTACTTAAACTATCCAAATTGTATCAGATCCTAATTTCTAGTATGCTATTAATGATAAGATCTTCTTTCATCTATCTACTAGGGAGGTTATCTCAAAAAGAGCATTTTCATTACAACAATAGATATTCTCTCAACAACTTAATATTGACTGATCCTTTCAACAATACATTCGATCCTACAAAATAGGAATAGGTTTGATCTAGTCAAGCCTTTCGAGGTATTTGCCTTTCATAAGACAAAACAAGTAAATATTTATGTGTTCCCTAGTAAACATCAAAATTGAGAATGTGACAAAATATCCATAAAGCTTTTAGGGTATGATAACAGTAGTAGCCTTGGCAGTCTTTTGTTTGAGATTTTTGGTAAGTATGATGTTATGCCAATAGAGTTTGAAATTTATTTCTCTGAGTTCTTTGAGAAATTCTCTTTTCTCTCTTTTCTTCCTCTTGAAACCCTGAATCATTTCTTGCTGCCTGGCACTCCATTGTTCTACATGAGCCTTCTCTTTCTTCAGTTGTTTTACCATCTTTTAGAGTTCTCTAATATTTTCTTTGTTAGTTCTGACTTTAACTTTGAACTCGGGGAACTCATCTGAAGACTCATTCAGATCAGCCTTAGTCTATCTCAGTTTAATATGGTACCTAGAAACCAATCTTGAGTTGTGCTCTTTGTTGAGCCTCTAAATTGACATCCCCACTACCCTAGCCATTAATGAGGTCATAGGGTAAAGTATAATTGAATTCATGCATTTTGTGGTTTATTGAGCTAGGAGACTGAATGTTTCATGTAATAAGGTTTTAAATTTCCATGTGTAAGCTTTGACCTCTAGATAAGTCCAACATTTATGTGTTAGCTCAACCATCCAGTACTTATGCACCAGATTGTCATTGTCTGAATCTGGTACCAAGTGAAACTTCCATTCAGATCCGGTACCAAATTATTCAATGTCACGATCCGGTACCAATGGCCACAGACTGTTCTAGTCTAGTACCAATTACTTTCTTATTGTTCAGATTCGATACCATTTACCGACTCTCACCTGTCACAATCCAATACCAATACTAGAAGCAAAATATACCAAGTTTAGCTCCAGATCGTGACCAAGATAATTGTTGGATGTTTGTTGAATCGTTAAAACTAGAACAAGGCTGTGTTAATCTAGTTTGCTTTTACTTCATCCTCATACACTTTGTGTCATGAGGATGAAGCTTAAGATATGTAACCAAATATGTAAATTTGGCAATTGACTGATCTGCTAAATATTTCACCTCCTTGTGTTTCATGACTAAGACTGTTTAAATAGTCATGTCAAGGATGGTGGAGGTAGTACAGAATTAGCATAACACACCATATGAAGCAACGTTACATATTGTAGGCCATATTTTGAGTTGAAGTTTAATAGAAGGATGTCATTTATCTCCATGTATTGATCGTTTATGAATGAATGTGAGTTGAGTTGTTAGCATAGTTTGATTCTATGTTTTGAAGTTTGAGTAAGAGTAATGAGTGGATTGAAAGCAAGTTTACTGTAGACTCTAGTCATTGACCTATTGAAGCAGCAAGGGCCCACCACCCAAAAAAGGTCAACATCCTTATAGATTAGTGTTAGTAGTTGATTTCAATAGTATAGATGTTAGACTAGATGAAGCTTTGATCCTTTCAGATGATGTCAGTATAATTCAGTTTAGAGTTTCGATTATATGATTGTTTAGAGATCTTTACTTACTTTGTTTTGCATATGCTCTATCTGTTTTATGGATTTGACTTTGTTTCATGGATATGAATGTTGACAATAGTAGTCAAACATATTTGAAGGAGAACTAGTGAAGTTCACAACAACACATTGTGAACCATAACATACTCAGTATATTGACTATTGAACTATCCATTCTATGTCTTGATGATTGATGTGTGATGATTGATGTGTGATTTCCCTTTCAGAAGTTCAATTTCATAGTTAACTTTCTAGGTCAGATAACAGATTTGATTTGTCAAAAGAACTCCATCTCATACTTGCATGTGCCATAATGGAGTAGATGGCCTCTCTGTGAAAGACAACCAAAGTGTGTTTTGGTTTTCTAGCTTGCTTTATTTCCAGCATGCATAATTTAGAATAGTTCTATGCTCATGACATTAGAATTACCTTTCTTACTAGTGTCTTGTAACTCTGTTGATTACGAATCCTAGATTGATAATTAATGAGTGCATTATACTAATCATATAAGTAGCACAACATTTTGGCGTTGTTGTTGGGGAGTTGCAAATGGTAGGAAGTGATTTTTTAGCTTAGATTGTTTGCATAGTTTTTGAATGATTTTAAAGGATGCTTGAGGGAGGAGGATAAAACATTTAAGACATAAGCGAAGAGCCATGAGGCCACTAGAGTGGGGTTCTCCGAAGCCAAGTCACCTTCTTACCTTCTAGATAAAATTAGGACTTTCAATTCATTTCAGAATCAAATTTCCATTTTATGCATAGATATAGAGATAATAAAGGTATATTTGTAAGCTCTAAATATTCAAAAACAACCCCCCCCACTAATCCAACTAACACTGGTGCAGGAAAAATTCCAACAGGAGAAAGTTCAAGGGGAGACAGTGAGGCTCCAAAAGAAGAACCTAAAACAGAAGAATCAGTATTGGGGCAAACATAACATGATTCTGCTGAAGGAGACACACAAAACCCAATTTTTGAACCATCCATCAGTGGAGGAGGAACATCTAGCGAAATGGTAGAAGAAGAAGGAAATGAAGCCACTGAAACTGAGACCTTTGGGTTTCCAATCTTGGATATTTCCAGAAACATCAGCATGAAAAACATCCCACTATCATCGTTACCCACTTTCAAAGGTATGTCAACTGAAGATCCAGACTTATTTTTATTCGAGTTTGACATATTATGTAGAAGATAGAACTACTCAGATGATGCCCAGAAACTTAAGCTCTTCCCTACCACAATGAAATATTCAGCCTTAAGATGGTTCATGAGCTTAGGAGAAAATACAATTCTCTCTTGGGATCAAATGAAAGATACATTCTTATGGAAATACCAAGACTATTGTAAGGATAATTCTAAAAATGACATTTTTAAAATGCAACAAACAAAATATGAAATCCCTGAAGACTACTTAGAAAGGTTCTTATACAACTACTAGAAATCAAAATTATTCACCACAGACCCAGCTGCAGTAAGAACTGTATTTTTGAAAGGCATTAGAGATGAATGCATGGAATTTTTAAACTTGCTAAGTTTAGGAGATGTGAACCAAAATCCTTTTTCAGAGATTGCAGATTACTATAGAAGATACTCAAGAGGACTAGCTAAAACAGGCAAAGCACCAAGAGATTCTTTTAGCAGAAATGCAAGACAAAGCTCAGGGTCTGTCACCAGAATTGAGTTAGGAAACTTACTGGAGAACTTTAAAATAGACATCTTGAGCACAATAAAAAACTAGTTAGATACCCTAAAACTGAAAAAGAAACAAGAAGAAGAGCAATTTTTTGTCCTAGATGTCGAAAGAAGCATGGTGAGAAATAATGCCCATTAAATTTCATAGAAATCTATGGCCTGTGTACTCTAGAGCACCCCACATCTGAGTTTCCAACTTTTCTTGAGCTACAATCCATGTATAGGGGAGGAGGAATCTCACAAAAACAATCATATCCTTCCAGAAGACCTTAGAGAGCACAAAACCCCAATGCATTTTATGACCCTAATGCATAGTATCAACAACAACAATGGGGTCCTTCCCCAATTTCCTATCCACGATAGACACCTCAACAAGCTCAAACTCAACCTTGGAAACAAGGTTGGAGGGGAATTGTGTATGGTAATCCCTCTTACCCTACATATCCATAGTATCCGGCAAACATTTCCCTATTACTACTTGGATTTAACCCACCACAAATACAAGATTTACTTGCACCTCCTATACAACAACAAAACCCTAACCAACAGTAAAAAGTACCTATAAATGCCAATCAATAGCCACAAAATCAATCTGCCCACAACCCTCCTATACTAACAAAAATCCCTTCCCAGCCAATCATTAACCCCAATAATCGACCCACTCACCCTGTGCAGAATGAAAAATTTCAAACCATTCCCACCTATGAAATTCAACTATGATCAAGGAAGGCTATAAATCAATCAAATCTTGGAGTAGTAATTCAGGAAGAAAATGATAAACATTCTGAGGAAGAAAACACTCAAACCACCCCTGTAGAAGAAGAGACTTCACCTCCTATTCCAATCACTTCTCATTCCGTAGGAGTACCTCAACAAGTTAATCTTCCACCCTACCCCGAAAGACTATTAGTAAAAAACTTGACCCACCCTTGCACAAAGATATAGAGGATGAATTATGAAACGTATGTATAAAATCACCTATGTTTCAAGCCACCAAAGACATCCCCATATATGCCAAAATAATAAGGGATATTTGTATTAAGAAACCAGGAAGGAAGAAGAAGGAATCTCCCCTTGTTCAGGTAGTAGGACAATTATTTGAATTTATTTCTGAAATGCCATATAAATATAATGACCTTGGGAATCCAGTAGTCAATGTTGAAATTAATGGTATTTCCTGACCAAACGCACTCATTGATTTGGGTGCAACAATTAATGTAATGCCTTTTGACACTATGTAAAAAATCCAAATCAACCAGTTGAGACCAACCTAAACCATGATAGAATTGACAGATAAGTCATTCATTAGCCCTGTAGAAAGTTTAGATGATATCACAATCACTCTAGCTTCTTTGGAATACCCAATAGACTTTCTAGTCATCTACTCTAAATCATCCTCCAAAATAGGACACCCTGTGGTTCTTGGCCGCCCCAAACTGGCCACAGCAGATGCCTTTATCAACTGTCGGTCCGACAATATGACTATATCCAATGGCACACATAGCCAAAAACTTGTTCTCTTCCCTCCTTCCCAGTCGACACAAGAAATACCTGTTTGGCTAGAAAACCCTTATGGAGAGGAAGATTGCATCAAACCCCTGTTAACACTTGAACAAGTAAGAGGAATGCAAGAACAATCAGATGAACAAGTCTTAAGTTTATTTTTTGCTGATACAAACTGCATTGAATATCCTAGGTCCTTTGCAGAATTGTCACACATATTCAGTTCCAAATTTCAACAAACTTGGCACCCTGATATCACTCAATTATACACTTTATCACCAGCTTCCTTAGAGAAGGAAAAAAGTACTGAACTTGTTGATATTAGCCCAGGAAAACCTTTGTATATCAACTCTAGTTTGGAACTAGAACAAAAGACATAAGTAATTGAAATGCTCCAAAGACAATTTGATGCCTTTGCATGGGATTATGCAGACATGAAAGGAATTCACCCTGACACATGCACACATCATATTTACACTAATGACCAAATTAGACCAGTTAGACAGCCTCAGCGAAGGATGAATCCATCCCTCAAAGATATTGTAAAAGAATAATTGCAAAAAATCCTAAAAGCCAATCTCATATACCCCATTTCAGATAGTCAATGGGTATCTCCACTTTTCATAGTTCCCAATAAAAATGGTAAGTGGAGAATATGTGTAGAATTCAAGGAATTAAACAAACCCACCCATAGGGATTATTTTCCCCTACCATTTATTGATCAGTTGTTGGATACCTTGTCTGGAAAGAATTATTTTTCGTTCCTAGATGGGTTTAGTGGTTATAACCAAATACAAATAACACCCGAAGACCAAGAGAAGACCACTTTTACCTTCCCATGGGGAACCTATGATTATAGGGTGCTTCCTTTTGGACTTTTCAAAGCCCCAACTACTTTTCAAAGGGTTGTCCTAGCCATTTTCTCTGACTTGACCAACGTTTGCGTAGAAGTCTACATGGACGACTTTACAGTCCATGGAAATGACTTCCAGGGAGCTTTGACCAGTCTGAAAAAAGTCTTGATTAGGTGTAAGGAAACTAATCTTTCCCTAAGTAATAAAAAATAAAAAATGATGCTCACTGAAGGTATTGTTTTGGGACATCACATCTTTGGATTTGGAATGAGAATTGATCCTGTGAAAATTCATATTATCACACAAATCAGAATACCTTCCTCACAAAAGGAAGTTCGCATCTTTTTAGGGAATGTTGGCTACTATAGAAGATTCATTCCCAATTTCACAAGCTTAGCTACCTCTTTATTCAAGTTATTATCTAAATAAGTTGTATTTAATTGGGATGATGAATGCCAAGTATCTTTTGAGATTCTGAAACAGAAATTGTCAACTACCCCTGTATTAAAAGGACCAAATTGGTCCCTTCCTTTTCATATCTGTACTGATGCCTCAGAAACAACCCTTGGAGAAGTTCTTGGACAAAGAGAAAATCAAATTCCTTATGCTATTTACTTTGTCAATAAAAATTTGTCCCCAACAGAAGTTAATTACAAGGTCACAAAAAAAGAATTGTTAGTTGTAGTTCATGCTATCAATAAATTTAGACACTATATTACAGGATATCAAGATTTTGTACATACTGATCATTCAACCATCAAATTATTAATGAAAAAACCTGTAACAAACCCTAGAGTTACAAAATGGTTGTTATTATTACAAGAGTTTAATATCAATATTATTGATAGACCAGGTAAGGATAATCTTGTGGATGATTTCTTATCTAGAATGATTCATCTGGGAGATAACACACCAGTAGATGATAACTTCCCTGATGAAAATTTGTTTGGTATTTCTACATTCACCCCTTGGTATGCAGATCTAGCTAACTATCTTGTGACAGGGAAGATGCCTCAGAAATTGTCTCCTAGAGAAAAACATAAAGTAATTCAGCTAAGTGAAAACTACATGTGGCACGATGATTGTCTCTACAGAACAGGACCAGATTTGGTAATCAGGAGATGTGTAAGGGAAGATGAAATTCATGATATTTTTCAAGCTTTCCATGATGGTCCTTGTGGAGGACACTTCGCAGAAAAAATGACTGCTTATAAAGTTCTGCAATCTGGTTATTATTGGCCTCATATTTTCAAATATGCTAAAACATATGTATCCAATTGTGATGAATGCCAACGAATGGGTAAGCCTACTGCACGAGACCAAATGCCACTTTAATCCCAAGTAGTCATTGAGCCTTTCGAGAAATGGGCATTAGATTTTGTAAGGCCCATTAACCCTACATCTAAAAATAAAAAGTATATGCTTGTATGTACTAACTATGTGACTAAGTGGGTACTAAGTGGGTTGAAGAAAAATCTTTACCAGCTGCAAGTGAACAATCAGTGGTAGATTTCCTTTTTAATGAAATCTTTACTAGATTTTGTGTACCTTGAGAAATTGTGACTAATCAGGGGACTCAATTTACCTCTAATCTAGTCAAAGATGTTATAGAACAGTACCAAATCAAACACATGAAATCTACACCCTACCATCCACAGGAAAATGGAGAAGTAGAATCTACCAACAAAGTTATTGAGTCCATTCTCACCAAAACAGTACAACTACAACACAAGGATTGGGTTGACAAATTACTAGAATCCTTATGGGATTATAGAATCACCTAGAGGAATACAATAGGACATACACCTTACAAGTTGGTATATGGGAAGTAGGTGATTCTCCCCATATAATTCCAGATCAAAACCTTCAAGACTGCAGTACAAGTTGGCATGAACTTGGATGAAGCCCAACAACAAAGACTCTTATAGCTTAATGAGCTGGACAAAATTAGGCAGGAAACACTTCAAATAACCACCCTCATTCAAGAGCAAAGAAAAAAATGGCATGACAAGTATCTCGAAAATAAAAAATTTCAACAAGGAGATTGGGCCCTATTGTATGACAGTAGATTCAAGAACTTCAAAGTTACGTTAACTACTCATTGGATGGGACCTTACGAAATCAACATTGTCTATGATAATGTTTCAATCGGGATAAAGACAATTGACGAACATCAGACTCCACTACTTGTGAATGGTCATCGATTGAGAATTTATAACAAACCCCTATCAAAAGAGGAATTTCTGACTTGCATACTACAAAATTCAGATATGCAGGTGATCAGTAAGGAAGGAGACCTTCCTACTGATCCAGATTGATTGATTGGTTTACTTTTAAAAACTTTTGTACATAGGTGTGGATTGTGTTTTGCTAATAAGATGAAGGTAACAATGAATTCTTAGCTCCTTTTGTTTTACTTTCGCATTTGATCTTTGTAAGTAGATTTCTATAATTTATTTGATCCTTCATGAACTTGCTAAACATCAGTTTGTAGGAATCAACAATACTCTGTTCTAGTCCGGTACCAACAGTTCTATGCTGGTCTGGTACCCGAAGTCTGGTACCCGAAGTCCGATACTAGAAGTCTGGTACTTATATGATACTATTAGGAAACATCATCTAACTGACAAAGGAATTCTACGCATATTTCAAAATCTTATGGCAATTAATATGAAATATGAAGCCATGCAGTAACTACTTAAGATGGAACCAAGAAGTCGAATGCAACATCAAATGGAAGCCCTTATAAAGAAACAATTTCTTTTGGTTCTGTTATTGACTAAAGGGAAGTATCTTTAATTTATTTTGGTTCTGTTGCTAGATAAAAGGAATAATCTTTAATTTCTTTTGGTTATGTTGCTAGCTAAAAGTAAGATTTCTTAGTTTCTTCTGGTTTTGTTGTTGGCTAGAAGGAAGTATTTTAATTTCTTTTGTTTCTTTTGCTTGATAAAGAAGACATAATCCTTACCTATGATTCCTAAAAGAACCATGCATAATCTACTTCAAAGTCTAGAGGTTTCCTTTATCCAGTATTTCATCATGATTAAAGGGATAAAAAAATATATTAGCCTACAAGTAACTATCTGCCCCTAACTAAACTACAATAGTATTCATTGGATTATCTTTACTAAAGATTCACATATGAGTATATGAACACTCTCTGTCATGAGTACACTAGGAAATTTTTTATGGAAGAGGATGTATCAGTACCCTAAGGTAACTTTAGGTCATTCTCTTATGGACAAACTCAGACAAAATTATACATCTGGATCTCTCTAAAGAAATAATATGCATACATAAGTTTATTTTTCCTTCAGACAAATATTTAAAGACATTCAAATAAGATAATACACCTTCTAACCCAATACCATCCTAGCCTGTAAAAAGGTTTTCATATGAGCCTCCCCTGTCACCATGCAAAAGAAATCTTTAATAAAAACCGAAATAGGTGACTATGGACAATAAGCCTCTGATGGAAAAAGGGTTTAAGAGACTAACCCACCGGGATGCTGAATAGGTATGCTGGTAGCAGGTACCGGTCTATGGTATGACTAGGCAAACATATCATGGTACTGAACATGCATGTTGGCAATGGGGAATTCTGCCTGGGGAAAGGATGTCTCTCACTAATTATCACAACTACCCCACTGGAGTACTGAACATGCTTGGTGGCAGTGGGTTCTAGTTGAGAAATGTCTCATCTATACTTGTCTGATTGAAAAATTCACTTTTTTCATCTAAAAACAAATGAACACTACTAACAAAGGTCATTGTTGACATTTATGAGTGACACAGACCTATCGGCCCTCAGGCCGAGATCCACTCATAGGATCGTTCTTTATCTTCTTTCGAGCCGAATTGGCTCTTCCGATTCCCTACTAGAATCACGAATTATCGATCCACAGGTCCTTCAAGAAGCTCCTCTATGTTAACATCACTAGGCGTGAGCTCCACCTTCTCTGTGTGACCACAATGCTATGAACAAGGCCCAATTCCAAAGGTTCTTGTCGCAACTCGCCACTCGCGAGTTCATGAGTCGTGACTCCTGACTCTTCCTTCTCAATTCTGTGATACCCGAGATCAGGAAATGGGTATAGCTCTTCCTTTATCAGTGCCTTCCATGCATGACCATCAACTAGGATTAACGCTATCTCCTCTCGCTACTCGTCGCTTCATTAATTTCAACGTCCAACCTTGACACCTTCCTTTCACGAAACCCCGAGAAGCGATGTTGACTTTTCTCCTCGCAATCTCGCTACTCGCGACTTCGCAAGTTTCAATGATGATCTCTCGTGCTCTTATCTCATGAATCCCCAAGACAGGAGAAAATCAATGGAGTGTTGACTCCTTCCGCTAGAATACATGTGTCCAC
>CBVK0100527132.1:0-11975 GCA_900067695.1 Picea abies
CTGTGGAATATAATATAGGCAAAAAACATGATCAAAACCGGAGACCAACAGACATCATGCCCATGACTTTGATGTGGAAACCAATTAGCATGTGCCATCATTACACAATATGGATGTTAAGATCTTCACATAGGCAACATGACAATCAAAGACCTAGGAGGATGTGTGTAATGTAACCCATGTGGACATATTGGTAATTAATACAGGGTCTAGTGGAAGCCTCAGGTTCTGATGGTTCATCACACTTTTCCTAGAAACAATCAGTTAGGCGGTCAACTAACAGTTGGAAACAATTGGTCGAGAGATCGACTAGAAGCTCACAACACTTGATCGAGTAGTTGACTAGCTTGTCTGTCAGACAGTGGAACAACAATCAAAGATAGTTTGTTAATGGATCGACCAACCGATAAATCGACTATGAGTTGGACGCATGGACGATCAGGTCGAGCATCTTTGACGAGCCAACTAAACAATGCGGATTTGACAAAGTCAACTTTGACCCCCGATGGTTGTATGTGGACAATATCTTCCCGATTCCAAGGAATTTGGTTATATATTAAGTCTATAAATAATAAGACTCGATGGTTCATTTTCATGTGTCAATCATGCTAATCATGGTGTGCATGTTCAATATGCATTGTGATGTTATGATCACAATGCACTATGCTTAAGTGTTGTAACGGTTTCTTTAGAAACCCACCTCTTTTTTTCTTTGAAGTTATTCCTCTTCGATTATCTGCAGTTTTGTTTATTTGTTTCGTAATCAGGTTACACCCAACCCCCAACACATTGACATGGAAACCAATTAGGATGTGACATGATTACCTAACGTGGATGTCATGATCTCCACATAGGCAACATGACAATCAAAGACCTAGGAGGACATGTTCCTTGCAACCCACTTGGACATATTGGTAATTAATAGAGGGTCCAATGGAAGCCTTTCCTCATGGACGATTGGACATAGGAGCCTTGAAAAATTGGTCAATTATTGGTTAGTTTAGAAAGTTGGTGTAACAACTTCTTCTTAAATGGTTGATCTTTCTAAGAAAGCATAAATACAAAAAACATATGAATCCATAGGGGTTCAAAGGGTTTTGTAAACTGTGGAAGACAAGCACTCATAGTGAAAGGTAGAAAAGAAAGAAGCGAGATTTCAATAGAACAATGCCAAATGTTAGTTACATCCAAGTTGGGGAAGTATTAGAGCATAGGAAGATCTTACCAATGTATCATTGATTCATTTACACAATGATAAAAGAGACCAACAAGGCAATTGTAATTTGCAATATCCTATGAAAAATATGTGTTCGAACCATTGTTATGCATTCCAGGAGAAATAGAAACCTAATGGATTTTGACTTCCACTTGTATGATTCATAATTGTCTAATAATGTTGCTACATACTTAGCCCAATTATATTGGTGCCCTTCTATATTAATAATTATATATATAGCTTCTAACCAATGGAAAGGGATATCATACATCCAACATGAAATGGGGACACACTTGGATACAAATGTTCATACCCACTCCCTTTGGTGATCTTTGATGATTTGAGTTGCAACCTTGTTATGTTCTTCCCCACATTTATATCTCCATTGAATATTTCAATCAACCAGGCCGACTCTTATCACTTTCATTAAAACAAAGTCTCCTTTGGTATATCTATGATGGAATGAATCAAGTCTATGTCTATCAATATGTCGAGAACCAACAAAATCCTTCCTTTACAACATTTATTGATTATCAATTTTGTAGCATCCTCCTTTAATGTATTAGAATTGTGCATGGGACATTTTCAAAGTTCCATTAATCAATGATATAACTTCTTTTTGCCAGTTTTCCATGCCATTACAATTTCCCATTTTTCATAGGGTAATCAGACCACTATGGCTCCTCCATTTCTACTTTATTGACATTGTCATCCCTTATTTCCCTTGGAGATTTCATTGTATGTGGCCTTTGGCAACACTAGTTTTGGAAATACCTTGGACCTGAAAGCTCTACACATACCATCCGCTTCTAATTCAATTGGCACTAGCTTCTACCACTTTATCTTTAAATTTAGATTTTAGCACTTCTATCATAATTAACACTAGAGGTCATTTACCCTGCTAATTTTTGGCTCACCTAGATATCTGATCTACACCATATGAGCCTTTCCAAAATCTCTTTGTGGTCACATTACTACATAGATGGATTATTAGAATGTGGGAATGAAAGCTCAACTAGGATATGTAAAATGTAACCAAAATTATAATAACCATACTAAATGAATAGGTAAAAAAATGCTATTAACCACAATTGACAAAATATGTACAATAAACTTTGCAACATTTTTTTATTACTAATAATAAATGTATGTATAGAAATGGGGATTAAACAATTATTACATCTAATTGTTAATGAAATGAAAAACAAATACCAACAACATTGAACTCCACACCTTTTTTTAATCAAACTTATATATATGCTCCACAATAGGTTGCCCATCTCTTCTCTTCCATCAATGAAAACTAAGATTTGCATAAACAGATTTAGTGATTCCTCACAGTTCATTTGTACTCTTCTTCTGTGAATCTTATTATTACAACTTCTGGATAGAAGAATTACTCTGAAGCCAGTTCAAATGATTTGAAGAACAAGAATTTAGAAGAACAGTAACTTTCAAATCAATCATACAATATAGAGATTTTGATTAACTAAATCTTTGAAAATTTGTAATTTTTTTTATAAAATTTTGATTAACCAAATCTTTGAAAAATTATGATTTTTTTATAAAACATAATTAAAAAATAATAATATCAATAAATTAAAAATAAACTAAGTTTTTATGTAAAACTAAACTCTTCCACCTTCAACATAACACAAGTACATACTTCCTTTAAATCCATTTTAACATATACATTATTCTAACTTTCTTTTTAACATATACATTATTCTAACTTTATGTTATTTAAGGATTAAGTACTTTTTAATATAACTATTAAGAAAAATCTCATAACCACTAGCCATTTAATTAACTCAACATACATTCTCATCATACAGTAAAATATGAAAAAAATATGTTACAAACCATAAATCCACAAGAATTGCAACATCAACATTAAACTCAACACCACAAATATTGAACTCTATGTATCTTCTTCTTCCATAAAACTTATATATATGCTCCACAGTGAACTGCCTTTCTCTTCTCTTCCACAAATAAAAGTTAAGATTTACACTAAGATAGTGATTTCTTACAATGTTTCATTGTTCATTCTTCCAAAAAATATCTAGCTATTCCCTTAAAACTATTAAATATCACTCTTTACAACAAACAATCTTTAAAATTATGTAGAATAAGAATTTAGTATTTACCATAAAACTAATTTAATATTTTGCACAATCTAACATTTATATATATGATAACTTCCAATTAAATCATACAATATAGAATATAGAATGATATTGTTTAATTCTAAGTTTTTCTATTTTTTTAATATCTAGTGATATAAATCTGTAGGAAATCACAATTTTTTGCTATTTAAATTGCAATTCTGAATGTAGAAACCCTTACTTGAATTACACAGAATTAATTACTCAAATCTACAAATACAACTCATTTACTCTTCTCTGAAAACAAAAAAAAAAATTAAAAACTTTTTCTTAATACATCAACTCAAATTAACAAATTGAAAAATTAAGTTTGAAGATATTTCATAAACACTGCCCATTGAGCAACACCATTTACACTCTCCTATCATAAAGATTATTACAGCGCATAAAGATTATTTATGTTGGTCACCAACCGACAGATTTTCCAAACCCCCACTACACTTTTAGCAATTTACCACCTGATGTGAGCAATGTAGGCCCTTCAAGAACTGACAATGTCCATTGCCCAATACTCCACTCTACAACCACCACTACTTTTACCTAGTGCATTTTAATATTATTAAAAACACCGCCATCAAGCATTGGCGTGGTAGGTGAGGCCACATGGGTGGCGTAGTAGGTGAGGCCACATGGGTGGCGTAGTAGGTGAGGCCACATGGGGTGAGTACGACAAGACTTTATGGGGTGTTTGCATTATCTTAAAAACACTTGTTACGTGGCATCCATTTCGGTGGCATGAAAATTTGATTAGGGCATTAACATATCTATTACGACTTGTGGTTAACCTTAGCAGTGCTTTAATGGTGAATGATAAGACACTTTGAAAGGAGTTGATAATATGTGATGAGATTAGTGAGGCATAATTGTATCTATCATAAATAAACCCAACATGTAGATTGCATCCAATCCTCAAAATAGGATTCCAGACAGGACAGAAACAATAGATAAAGGGTGTTGTGTTGTCAATTCAATTATGTATTCAAAAAAAGGTAATGAATTAGTGGTCACACATTGTTAATAATTTATTTTGAAAACATCAAAAGATGGAGGGAAGGGAAGCCATTCAAGTGACCACTGAAATAGGGTTATATTTATTCTCTTTGTTTGTTATTTTTACATGTTTATAATTGTGAAATGAATTGAGATGTAATGGGAAGGTATCATTTTTATTTTTGTCTCTTTTATGTTTCTTTTCCTTTTGTGTATCGTTTTGCTTCTCCTAAGAGTCAATTTTAGGTCTTATCATGCATCTTTTGTGTGAATATCTATCCTTAAGGATTTGTTTTAATGTCTTTTTTTAGTTTTTTAGCATCATTTTAGCATCTTATTTGCATTTCACATGTTTAAGTAACATTCTAATTGCATCCCATTAACATCCTTAGGGTTCTAATTAGTGTCACATTATTGTTCTAGTTGTTTCATGAGGTTATCAAGTTAATGTTTTGATCATTTCATCTCATTAACATCCTCTAGATTTTTGTTGGCATCCTATTACTTGTGTCATTTTAGAATCTTAACAATATTTTTAGCATCCTATTTGTGTCCCATTAGTGTCCTCGAGCTTATTAGTACCCTATTTGTGTGCCCATTAGCATCCTTTAATTTCTAGTTAGCATTGTACTAGCATCTTTGTTGCATCCTTAAGGTCTTGTTAGCGTCCTAATTATATCTATTTAGTGTCCTCTGAGTTCTAATTAGCAACCTGAATATGTCCTTTTAGTGTCTCAAGGGTTTGATTAATGTCCTAGTTGCATCCCATTAGCATCATTAGGGCTCTATTTATCATTATATTAACATCCTGAGGACTCCCTACAACGTCCCTTAATCATCTCCTTAGCATCATAATGCCTCCTTGTATATTCTATTTAGAGTCCAAAGGGTCACTTTAACATATTGTGGGCATCCTAATAGCATCATTGTGGAATCCAAATCACATCCTCTTTGCAGACTCCTTTTTTTTTCATTTTTTTGATTTGTTTATTCAATCATTTAAGGAATTATAATCTCATCGGGAGTTTCATTGAGTTTGTGTCCATGTTGTTTCATTTTCACTTTACTTTATGCAATTTTCGTTTTTGGTTTGAATTTCCATTATGTGACATTAATAAATACATTATCATGCACAATACACAATACAAAGGAAAAATCATCTATAAATTTTCAATAATTTATATTTACAACAATAATTTATCTCTAAGTAACAAGGGGTCTACTACCACCCTGGGGAAATATGAATATCAAATACAAGAGTTAAATTGCATCATCCATCATTGGAGTATTTGTCATTGTCATCGTCGTCCTCTAGAGTCCATACATGTTTGTTGTGTACCTATACGCAACATATTTTGCTAATGACCTATTTTGTTTGTAATCTCATTAATGTCATGTTAGCACAATCTCAAAGATAAGGGTTTGCTAGTGTTAACCAACAAGAGACTGTTGCAATCTAGTATCAACCTAACTAATTATGTGAATAGATCTAGCGAGTAATGCCTTGAAAGGGAAAGTCTCAACTGACAATATAGGAAAAATCAATTTAGAGATTGAGATGTTTGTTAACCCTTATATATCCTTAGTGCAACATACCATACATCATAATTGTTCATAGAAAGAAAAGGGGAACAATCCATAACCATGTCAATCATCCATATGCAACATAGAAATTGTAGTAGACCCTAATATCTTATTATACTTCAAATTTCAATACATGGTTGATCATGCAACAATTTTGACTCAAAAAAGTAGATAAATAGATACAAAATACAACATATTTCTCTATATCCATATATATTCATTTATCCTCTACTATTACATTGGAAAAACTAGGATGAAGCCTTACATTTAGACTAGCCTGCATAACTTAGATGGACATAACCCTTAAGCCAACCTTGGATCTACTTGTGACTATCTACAAAACTAGGGCCACAACCATATGGAGTGGTGTGAATCCCAAGAACACAAAATGAAAGCATGGGCCCCAACGACCCTAAACACACTTATTGACTCATTTCGAATCAATTTTGACTAGAGATGCTAGGTTGCACCCGTTCATTGTTTTTCTTGACTTGCATTGTTGAACTTTCCTCAAGTGGGGGTCCTATTTTAGGGAAAAGGACTAGCATTTCTACCTTGAATTCCTCAAATTTGATGAATGTATCTTTTCAAGAATATATCAAGGTTGTGGAAGTATCTTAGATTCCCTCCACCTCCACTTACTATAGTTGCTTTGGTATTGGATTTGTAATGCAATGTCCATAGTTTACTAGAGGCCCAAAATGTTCTATTGGATCTTTGTGGCATGAGGTTGAAGTTCCTAGATTTCTTCCTAGGCCTACGTATTCTATTTTTATAGCTAGGTTGCTTCTTAATTCATCACCTCAAATTGGGCACTCAATTGTTCCATCTCTTCCTCATTTGTAATGGAATTTTTTTTTATCCTAGATCTATGTAACATATTTTTATAGTGCATATATTGGTTTCTCTCGAGTGTACATGATCTCAATCTAGTTGTTGATGGCTAAAAAAATAAGGACTATTTTGTAGCTACCTCCAACCTTTGTTTTTATACTTTTACCTGCTCATTGATTTTGGACACTTGCACCCACAATACTTGAATATATTCTTCATATTGTTCTTGTAGGTGTATTTTTTCATTGTGATCATGAAATCTGAGCGTGGAAGTCTAGAGTTGTTTTGTGGCCATGACCAGTGGCATGCTCGACACCTTGTCCATCATTTCTACATCATGGGCCCTCACCATTGGGAAAATCCATGCAAACCAATCCTTGGGGGGGGTTGGTTTGTCGCAACATCTCCCCCTGAGGTTCCTTTATAATGCCCCTCTTTGTTGTCACTCCCACCACTTCTTCTTACAACAACTGTACCAAAACTCAAAGATTTGAGGTCTCCATCTCCAATTGACGAAGGTGACTAATATTTACACCTAGTTGCATGAAATGCTAGGGGAGCATGTTGGAGGGTATCTCCTAATTTTTTTTATGTTCTAAGTCTTGCAAGTGTGTGGAGTCTATCAAACTATATCTAACCTTAGATATAAAAATAACTTGTGATTGGCTTTGACATCTCATTGGTTTGTTTTTTCTTCATCTTTTCTCACCCATTCTTAAACTTCCTCTATGAGGTATGACACAACATCCATATTTTCTTGGAAAGTGAGAAACATAGTCTCATCGAATTATTTTTGGCATGCCAAGGATCTAATAATGTATTTGATTGATCAGGTGGATATCGGTGGCCACCCACCTTTTCCAACTAGCTCAAAATAGTTTTCAGACAATTTTGGTAATTTACTTTTCTTAGCAGTTTTTAGCTTCCGGGGCCATTTTGAGGGCCTAAATGAAGGTTTTTTTGGGATTGGGCTTCTCAATGATAGCCGAAGGCTCTGATTGAGCTCCTAAAATGAATCTCCTCAACGATACCTTTCCAACTAGCTATCGTGCGCCCCAAACGGAGATCGTATACAAAAGTTACAACCCCGGGAAGTTGATATACTAAATTACCCAAACGGGGCCCACATTACTTTTGGCGCTTCATCTCTTAGGGTTAGGTTTTTTTGATGTCTAGGGTTTGTGAATTTCGGTTTATTCTAAAAAAGTCCTTCAGAGCCTCATTGTAATCATCTTCTTGTGAATGAGCGTAGCCGTCACATCTCTTCTTAGAGATAAGCCACCACCATTCCATCTAGCTTGTTTTCCGTTGCATTTTATAGTTTCAACTTATTTCCTTATTGAATAGAAAACCAGTTTTATTGTATCTCTGTTATTTTGTGTTAAGCATCTTTTAATAATATGTATTCATTTCTTTTCGCTCATAAAATCAAGATCAATGGTATCAAAGCAGTATGCTCCTTGTCATCTTAATGCATGTCCCCAACGAGGTCAGGGTACAAAGAATTGGATCTCGATCTTGTTTCTCTTAAGGACAAAATATATCACACGCTCAAGTGACCTATCATGGTAGGAGAAAAAAAAATGACGGGACATGAGATCCTCTTAAAACTTTTCTTGAGGAAGCCCTCACGCAACAAAGGAACGAGATGATGGATAGTTTCGTGCAAATCCTTCAGCGGCTACCAACAAATGACACATCTTCCTCGAGCGAAGGTGCCACCCCTTTCAAGGTACAAATAAACTTTGATATTCCTATATTTGAAGGTCAGATAGATGCAGATGTTGTAGACAAGTGGTTGAACCTCATCTCAGCAGAGGTTGTCAAGTGGTTGGCCTTGCCGACAACACCGCACCCACAACCTTACACCATTGGATGGCTTCACCAAGGAAGTAATCTCTGCGTCAACCAATAGTGTCGACTGTCATACGACATCAAGCCCTTTAAAGATGAGGTATTCTGTGATGTTGCTCCTCTCGAAGTTTGTAATGTTCTTTTGGGCCAACCTTATTTATGGAAATGTCGTGTTGTATATGAGTCTAGGCCTCGTAGTGTTATTATTACTTTGAATAAGAAATTGTATATGATACCTGAGGTAGTCCCTCCTAGTGATCTTTCCTTGATCTCTGCCAAGCAATGCAAGAAGTTCATCTCTCAGACTATGAAATTTGTCTTCTTCGTGATTCGCTCTCAAAGTGAGCGAAAGATCGCAACCACATCCATGGCCTCCGTGACCGATCTCTCCATACAAAAAAATCAAGTGGATAAGGTCGTGGAAGAATAATCAGATATCTTCTCTTGTCCTATTGGGGTACCTCTGCACTGTTAGGTCAAGCATCCCATCGATCTAACCCCAGGCGCACCTCTACCCAATGGGCCAGTCTACCGTTGCTCTCTATTAGAAAACGAGGAGATCAAGAGGAAGATCCAAGAACTGCTCCACAAGGGACACATCCATCCTAGCTCATCGCCTTGTGGGAGCCCAATCATGCTGGTGCATAAGAAAGACGAGACCTGGCAAGTTTGCATTGATTATCGGGCAGTGAATAAAATCACCGTTCGAAACCGATAACTGATTCCCCAAATCAACGATCTCCTTGATCAACTCATGGAAGCCAAATACTTCAGGAAGATTGATCTGAAGTCTGGCTACCACCAAGTCCCAATAGAATAGACAAATGTATGGAAGACCACCTTCAAGTCAAAAGAAGGTATTTTGGTCATGCCCTTTGGTTTGACAAATGCTTCAACAAATTTTATGAGGATGATGGACGATATCCTACGACCTTTCACCAATACTTTTGTAGTGGTGTATCTGGAAGACATCCTCATCTACAAAAAGACTTGGGCAGAACACTTGCAGCATGTTCAGCAGGTTTTGCACACCCTGCGGCAACACAAACTATATGCAAACTTGAAAAAAATACCCTTTGGCATGGACAGGGTCCATTACTTAGGCTACATCATTGATCAACATGGTGTGCATGTGGATCCATCCAAGATCCAGGTCATCCGTGATTGTCCAGCCCCAACCACACTCACTAAACTTCAGAGCTTCTTGGGCCTCGCCAATTTCTATCGCAAGTTCATGTTGGGATTCTCTCATATCGCTTGGGCCCTCGGCCAAGTAACCAGGGGTGGTGGTAAGGAAATATTTGTGTGGGGCCTGCCCCAACAACAAGCCTTCAAGGAATTGAATAATCATTTGTGCTCATACCCATTAATTTCATTACCAAGATTGCAACATCCCTTTGAGATTGAGACAGATGCTTCAGACTATGTTGTGTGTGTCATTCTCACTCAACACGGCCACCCCGTGGCATATCATAGTGATACATTATCAGATGTTGTCCATAAGTACCCTACTTATGACAAAGAAATGTACTCCATTGTGCAAGCCTGCCACCAGTGGAGACATTACATTCTTGGGAAGGAGACAGTCATCCACACTAATCACAAGCCACTACAGTTCATGCAGACCCAAGGAAAACTGCATAATGACCGCCATCAGAAGTGGTCCACATACTTACAATAATTCCACCTCAACATCAAGTATAAAACATGAATTACCAACTGAGTTGTTGATTGCTTCAGCTGACCTCCAGCCGTGACACTCACCATGGTGCTAGACTTCTGCGGCCACAAGATCTATGAATGGCCCCACCTCTACGAGACAGACCCTGACTTCTCCACCACCTACCAAATGTTTGGCTCCAACTCAGTGGTCGCTAATTTCCATCTTCAAGACAGGTTGTTGTGCCGTCTGTGCCATCTCTGCATTCCATCAAGCGAGCAAGCAAAGATGATTTGGGAAGCTCACTACAGTCGGGTGGCAGGACACTTTGGCATCGAAAAGACAGTGGCAATGTTGTAGAAACATTTCTACTGGATGAAACTTCGACAAGATGTCAGCAAGTATATCAAGTCCTGCACCGTTTGCGCTATTGCCAAACCGACCACAAAGAAATAGGGCATGTACACCCCTCTGCCTACTCCTGACAGGCCATGGGAATCTATCTTAATGGACAACATGTTGGGCCTCCCGTCCACCAAGAGGGGAAATGGATGTGTTTTTGTGGTTGTTGATCGCTTTTCCAAGATGACGATTGTAGCCACCTGCAAGAAGAACATCACATCAAAAGCCACCACCAAGAACTTCTTTGAATGAGTATGGGTACATTTTGGGATCCCACAAACCATTATCTCAGACCATGATAGTCAGTTCCTCAGCACATTCTGATCAAGCCTCTGGTCACTACTAGATACCAAGCTCACCAAATCCACTGCCTTCCACCCCCAGATAGATGTCCAAACTGAGGTCGTCAATCGGATGATCATACATATCATGTACATGTACAATTCAAAACACCCCCGCACATGGGATGAGAGTCTTCCCTATATCCAACATAGCTACAACCGAGCCCTGCATAGCTCAACTGGCCACAACCTCTTTCAGGTGGGGTTAGGTTTCCAACCATTGTGCCCCATGGATGTTTCACTACCCCTGGTGACCACCTCGGTCGATTCGTCCCCTGCTCCACCAGAAACTGGCAAATCCACCTGGTTCATTGAGCAGATCCATCACATCCTCCAACAGGTTCAGGATATTCTACAAAAGTCTAATGCCAAGTACAAGTAGCGCCATGATCAACATTGGGTGCCACATAAGTTCCAGGTGGGCGACAAATTTTGGTTGCACTTACAAAAAGAATGTCTTACAGGGCCCCATTGGAAGCTTCGCCCACTCCATTATGGGCCATACACCATCACCAAGGTTGTGGGTGATAATGCTTTTGAGCTCAACATTCCCCCTTTCCTTGGCCTGCACCCAGTCTTCAACGTGGCTCTCCTTCCGCCATATTTCCCACCATTATTGGACACTGTAATATTCTAGATATAAAAAAGTATGCAGAACATAAATAAATAGCTAGAAATGGCAGATGAACAGCAATATAACCAGAACAACACCACAATAATACCAAATTGATACCAGAAAGAGCACTTTGATTATAGAGAGCAATGTTCACTTGCCTCTTCGAGGGGGAAACCTCCAACAGAGCAGAGCTCTATTACAATAATATCCAAGACAAAAGTTCTCATACTCTCGACTCATATTTATACTAAATATGTCTATCAAAAGAACCATCTAGAGGAATATCCTTCTAGAAGCAGAAGCTTCTATT
>CBVK0100527133.1:0-11975 GCA_900067695.1 Picea abies
CGGTCCTGTTTTTCTAACACTATCTTACCCTCTATCTAAGTCCTTTTGCCTCTGTTATAAACCTATAAGAGACTTTTCCCTCCCAAAACACATGCCTAATAGCTATGTCATGTCTACAAGAGGTAATTGGTGATTTAAAGCATGTCCGTTTAACTTTCTTAAATTAATTCGATTAAAAGTGTTTTATTTTGTATAGTTCTAATAATTTGATTTATGAGTAGTCTATTCAGCACTACCAGAAACCATGTAATTCGGTACTGAATACATTCCAGTACCCAAGAAATTTTGATCCAGTACCAACTCCATTCTGGTACCAAGATGTGCGCTATTCTGGTACTCCTTGCTCTGTTCTATTCTGGTACTAGACTCTCGACTGTGTGTAATCTGGTACCAAAACCTCTGTTTCAGAATGCACCAGTTGGATGTGGATAATGGTGAATATTTTGAGAAGATAGTCGGATAGAAGCGTCCGAGTCATTTCTCTAGTTGCAAGAGACTCCATCGCTCATGCACTTCGTATCATGAGGATGGAGTCGACTCCTAAAAATTTGATGTAAATCTTAATTCTGGAATTTATCGAACTGTTTAATGTTTATCCATAAATATTGGTAGTATAGACATAACTTATATAAGGAATGTTGTGTAGAGAGGAATGTAAGAAATATACGATAAGAATCAGATAGTACTTGTCGTCGTCATGTATGAAGTAAAAGACTGTTGATCCAATTTACCATCTGAATTAGTACATAAGATCTTTCATGTCAATTCTTGGATGTGAGTGAAATTTTTAGTCTGTTAACTCCTTAATAGGTTCCTTGTTGGTTCGGAAAGGGCCCACCACCCCAACTAAGGTAAACCTCATTGTATACTTTCTATGTGTTTGTGTGGATAGTTTACATCAGTGTGTGTGTGTGATTATTCTTTATTTCATTCTCAGGATTGAGTGTTGAGTTAATCATTTTGGATTGGTGTGTATAAGCAAGTGCTAGATCGAATATACATTTTATTATCCAATATTGAAGGTAGCTATCTCATAATTTGAAGTATGGGACTGATATTTTAAGTTTATGATTGCAGTATCGCAAGGGAACTAGAGACTTTATCTTTCATCTTCATGTGTTGTAATAAAGTCTTTCAGTTATACTGAATTTCCCTTATGATGGGTTGATTGAATTACATGAAGTTGAAGTTGGTTTTTGTTTCAAGAATGGTTGGAGTTGATTGTTTTAATTACTACAGGAGACAAGCTTCTTAAAGTTCATCTTTTCAATACAAGTGCATAAAATGAACAGACTTGTTTCTCTGGTACAACATCTCTTTGATTGACTATTTGTCTAAGTTTCATTATCAATTCTCTCTTTTAGGTTCATAGGATATTTTGAAGTATTTAGAGATCATAGAAATGGAATTTTTATGTTATTAATTATTTCCTATATGCAACAGACTTAGATAGGTTACTTGTTCTTGGCACATATGGTGTAACAACTCTTTCGATTAAGAATCCCAGATTGACATTTAAATGAGTGTGAGATATACAATGAACATATTTACACACCAACATTTTGGTGCCATTGCTGGGGATTCATTTCATGGGGTGTTTCTACTGCAAGGGAGTTGGGAGAAGGGATTTATTGTGGTACTGGAGTGTTTCTTTTTTCATTCAATGGATCAGTCATCTATTCTTCTTGGTTTGTGTGATTATGCACGTGTTCCTCTTGAATGAACATAGTGGAATATATGTGTAAAGATTCCACTACTACAGACCATTAAAGACATACCTATCTATGCTAAAATTGTAAGGGACCTTTGCATTAAAAAGCCAGGGAGAAAGAGGAAAGAGCCTCCTGTAATATGGGTGGCAGGATAGTTATCCGAGTTTATAATAGAAATGCCTTCCAAGTATAGTGATCTAGGGAACCCATTTGTAACCATATAAATCAATGGTTTTTCCTTACCTAACACATTGATTGATCTAGGGGCAGCAATAAATGTGATGTTAGTAAACACTATGAAAACACTGCAACTAGATCACTTAAGACCTACACAAACTTTGCTAGAGCTTGCAGATAAATCAGTCATCATCCCAGCAGGAAGTTTAAATGATATAACAGTGACATTGGAATCTTGAGAATACCCTGTGGATTTCTTGGTAAGCCATCCCAAATCCCCCAAACCAGGACACCCAATGTGGCCACTTCTGATGCATTCATTAGTTGTCGATATGGAGAAATGAAAATTTCCAATGGCACTCAAAGTTAGAAACTTATCCTTTTTTTCCCCGGCCCAACTAGCCACGAAAGTCTCTCTTTGGTTGGAGAATCCGTATGGGGAGGAGGACTGTACCCATCCCTTGTTGACACTTGAACAAGTAAAATGAGTACAAGAACACTCTAAAGAACAAATCCTAAGTCTATTCTTGGCTTCTTCGGCATGCATTGAATATCCCCAATCTTTCCCCAACTACAAACACATCTTTATCCTTGAATTTCAAGAAATCTGGCACCCTTCCACTTCTACAATAGCCACTCTTTTGCAAATAGAGGAAGGGAAGGAGTCTACTATCCAAGCTGTAGAAATCAATCCTGGGAAGTCCCTATATATCAATGCCAACCTAGAAACAGATAAACAACAAAAGATGGTACAAATGATTCAGGGGAAATCCGATGCGTTTGCATGGGATTACTCTGACATGAAAGGGATCCACCCAGATACATGTATGCATCATATTTACACTAACGATCAAATTAGACCTATCCAACAACCCCAGAGAAGAATGAACCCAACCTTGAAAGATATAGTAAAGGAAGAACTCCAAAAACTCCTACAAGACAATTTCATTTACCCTATATCAGATAGCAAATGGGTCTCCCCATTAGTTATTGTACCAAAGAAAAAAGGGAAATGGAGGATTTGTGTGGAATTTCGAGAGCTAAACAAGGCCACCTATAGAGACTACTTCCCTTTACCTTTCATATATTAGGGCTTGGATACTTTATCTGGGAAGAGGTACTTTACTTTTCTGGATGGTTTTAGTGGCTACAACCAAATACAAATTTCACCAGAAGACTAGGATAAGACCACATTCACCTGCCCTTGGGGAACCTATGCTTATAGGGTTCTCCCATTTGGGTTATATAATGCCCCTACTACCTTTCAAAGGCTTGTCTTGGCTATTTTTTCCGATCTGACCAATGATTGTGTGGAAGTCTACATGGATGACTTCACGGTATATGGGGATGATTTCCAACAGGCATTGGATAATTTGAAGAAGGTACTGGTTAGATGTAAAGAGACCAACCTCTCACTCAGTCACAAAAAATCAAGAATGATGCTTACTGAAGGAATCATTCTAGGTCACCACATCTCTGGTACCGAAATAAGAGTGGACCTTGCCAAAATCGATATTATTTCCCAAATTAAGATCCCTAGTTCATAAAAGGAAATCAGAAGTTTCTTAGGGCATGCCGACTACTATAGGAGGTTTATTCAAAATTTTACAAACCTAGCTTCCCCCCTTTTCAAACTAGTAACAAAATATGTTGAATTCTGTTGGGATGAGCAATGCCAAATCTCCTTTGAAATCTTAAAAACAAAACTTTCAAGTGATCCTACTTTGAGAGGTCCAAACTGGTCTCTTCCTTTCCATATCTGTACAGATGCCTCAGATACCGCTTTGGGAGTTGTATTAGGACAAAGGGAAGGGTAGATTCCTTATGCTATATACTTTGTTAGTAAGAACCTCTCACCTGTTGAAGCAAACTATACTGTCACAGAGAAATAATTCTTATCAGTAGTACATGCCATCAACAAGTTTAGACACTATATAACAGGATATGAATTTTTTGTGCACACAGATCACTCAGCGATCAGATTTCTAATGAATAAACCTATTACAAATGCTAGAGTAACTAGATGGATCTTGTTACTACAAGAATTTAATATCACTATCATAGACAGGCCTGGAAGAGATAACTTGGTCGCTGATTTTTTGTCTAGGCTTATCCATACAGGTGACAGTACTCCAGTAGATGATGATTTTCCAGATGAGAATTTATTTTCCATTTCTACTTTCACCCCTTGGCATGCAGACATAGCCAACTATTTGGTAACCGACAAGCTGCCTCAAGTTATGACATCCAGAGAAAAACAAAGAATCATTCAGCTAAGTGCCAATTATATGTGGCATGAAGATACCCTATACCGAACAAGACCTGATTTGGTAATCAGAAGATGTGTCCGAGAAGATGAAATGTAGGATATCTTCAGAGCCTTCCATGACGGCCCATGTGGAGGCCACTTTGCTGACAAAAAGACAACTTACAAAATCCTACAATCTAGCTATTATTGGTTGGTCATTTTTAAATATGCAAAGAAATACATGGCCAACTACGATGATTGCCAAAGAATGGGAAGACCTACATCAGTCGATGAAATGCCACTCCAAGATCATGTAGTAATCGAACCCTTTGAAAAATGGGCCTTAGATTTTGTAGGACCTATCAATCCCATGTTTCGGAAGAAAACGTACATATTAGTTTGCACAGACTATGTAACAAAATGGGTAGAAGCCAAGGCCCTGTATTCAGCCAATGAACAATATGTTGTAGATTTTCTCTTTGAGGAAATTTTCACTCATTTCGGGGCACCTCGAAAGATATTCATCGATCAAGAAACACAATTCACCTCAAATTTGGTTAAGGCCCTTACCAAACAATACAAGATCAGACACAGGAAGTCTTCACCCTATCACCCCCAAGCCAATGGCCAAGTAGAATCAACCAACAAAGTGATAGGGTCCATCCTCACTAAGACTGTTCAGCTGCATCACAAAGACTAGGCTGATAGGTTACCTGAGGCCTTGCAGGCCTATAGGACAGCCTGGAGAAATACATCAGGCCATACACCATATGAGTTGGTATATGGGAAGCAGGTACTACTACCCATAGAGTTTCAGGTAAAGACCTTCAAAACTGCCATGCAATTAGGAATGGACCTGAATGAAGCTCAAAAACAGAGGCTATTACAATTGAACGAGCTTGATGAGATAAGATAAGATTCTCTACAAAAAACCACCCTGATACAAGAACAAAGGACCAAATGGCACAACAAGTACATTAAATAGAAGTCCTTCCAGCCAAGTGATTGGGCCCTGCTATATGATAGCAGATTTAAAAATTTCAAAGGAAAACTATCTACTAGATGGATGGGGCCCTATGAGGTTGATACAGTCTATGAAAATGGTGCAGTAAGGATAAATACTATTGATGAAAATAAGACTTCCCTTGTTGTAAATGGACATCGATTTAAGGTTTATCACAAACTGTTGTCAAAGGAGGATTTTGTCAAAAATGTTCTTCAGACTGCCGAAATGCAACTGGTAAGCGAGAGGGTTTTCCCTCCTGCTAACCTAACATAGTAAGTTCAAATTGTATAAATTCATTTTCTATACATAGGTGTGTCATGAGATGAAGTTTTTTTTATTTTTAACTAACAAAGACAAAAAAAAAAATGGTGGTGTTCCCATGTAGATAAACAAATAAGGAGGGCAGCTACCAGAAAGAGTCTTCTCTAAGTTTTTCAAACTCTTTAAAATTGAAAACACTGGCGAGAAGGAACTGGCCTGGGATCGACAAAAATCCATGGGACAATATAGAGAGTTTCCTTTAAGTTTTTCATACTCTTTAAAATTGAAAATACCGACGAGCAGGAACTGGCCCGGGCTCGACAAAAATCCACGGGATAGTATAGAGAGTTTCCCTTAAGTTTTTCAGACTCTATAAAATTGAAAATATCGCCGAGCATTAACTAATCTGGGCTCGATAAAAATCCATAGAAAAGTAGTAGTTAGGATTATTATCGTGTTGTAATAAAAAAGGAAATGCCAGCAAAAGTGTGGTCACCTTGGCTCTAGAAGAAAAGGAGTTATGTCATCTCAGTTACTGGTCATTACAGAGTACCCTCCTATTACAAATATTTCTTGCATTATTCCTCTATAAACTTTGGCAACTGCATGGTTTTTCAGACGGATTTGACCATAGAACACAAGCTATTTCTATTAATCACTGTCACCAGAATTAGTGTCAATATTTTTAAGCTCAATAAAGTTTATTTTTGTTCTTATCTCACATCGATGATCACCTCTATGTATGAAGGGCCACCAAATCATCTCATTGTGCCTATCCAGTACCGGATCCTATCTAGTATAAAATAAGGGGTCCTGTGCTATTCCGGTACCAACTGCAAATTTTACGCACATCTGATCCGACACTCAGGTAATCAGGTGATCCTGTACCAACTACAAATTTTACACACAGGTGATTCGACACTCAGGTGATCCTGTACCAACTATGAATTTTACACACAGGTGATCCGACACTCAGGTAATCAGGTGATCCTATACCAACTGTAAATTTTACACACAGGTGATCTAACAACCAGGTGATCCTATACCAACTGCAAGTCTTACACACAGGCGATCTGACACTTAGGTGATCCCATATCAATTACAAATTCTACACACAGGTGATCCAATACTGGTAAGAATATGATGGGTAACTTTCATCATGTTTCCAAGTCACTGTCAAATTATTAGTGTGAGGACATACATATTCGACACTTTTTTTCGTATTATTTAAAGGAATTAGACTAAATATGCATTTAAAACATATGATTGCTCTTGGATCATGACGTACCCCTATTTTTTCATGAATCTCTGTAGAAATATTAGACCTCACCTCCATGAGAAGGAAGTGTCCTATGAAACATCAAAAATGCAAAATCACTATGTCTTTTATCGGATCAAACTCCCTCTATCTATTTGATAAATAAACCCCATGATTAGTTGTCGTACTATATGAGACGACGTGAACCATGAATCTCAGCATATCAAGTAATGCTCCCAGTCGATTTCATATACACGAGTCTCAATCATAACGACCACCTCCTTTCATGAATATCGCCCGCCACCAAGCTTCCCACGAATCTAGAAACCATTAGTAGATCTGACTTGCCTCACCATATCATCATGAGTATCGACGTGACCGTTGTAATCTATACTTCCATTCATAAATGCTCCTCTGGATGGCTCCGCCATCCATATAAGCATTATTTACCCTTGTTGTCACACTATCTACAAACACCCTATGCCTTCGTATCCCTTGTATGTTTCTCCCAACCGATACTCTATCATCCGGTACTCAACTCTTGACCTTCTGTCTGTGCCTTATCCACCCAAGAGAATTTCTTAAAATAACATGGGGGTCGATAGGCATGAGCCAATATTTCAAATATACAAAGAAACAATAGAATATTAAGCTTGTAAGAAAATATATGAACATGCAGGGTGGGTTCCATTCTTGGAGAAATTTAAGGGCCATCATGAGGGAATTTCTCTCATCTTTTCATAGACATATGATGGAGAGAATGTGCATCTTGGGGATGTGAAGTTAAAAATTATAGAGGCCACTATAGTAGAGGCCATGGGTCTCCCGATGGTTGGAGAAAGATACTTCAAAAGAGTGATCATGGACAAAAATCTCTGTCAAAAATTCCTCAAACCAGAACATCATGACCCCGATTGGACCAAGGGCGTCCCTCGGAGCTATATCAAAGAAAAATATTGGACAATGCTTATAAGTCTACAGAATTCCTCACCTGTGAGGGAAGGTATGTCGTGACCTTCATTTATCATTTAAATCTTTTGTCACATTTTGAGGGAGGACCACAGATAAATTTTCCCCATTTTTTATGGATGAGTTTAAAAAAAATGGCAAGAGGGGTGAGTTCAGTTTCTAAGAAACCTAAGACTAGTCTTCATCATCACGGTTTAATCAAACTTATGGTTGTTCATGCTCTAAAAACACAAGAGGGTAGTTGGAAGCAGTTGCTCCAATAGAGCTTCCCTCAAGAGAAATCCAAGTCGGTCGAGACACAGGAGGCAGGTACACAGAGTGAAGCCTCAAGAAAAAAAGCAAAGAAAGACATGGCATCAGGAGGTAAAGAAGACACTGTTGCATCCAACTCATCTCAGCCCATTGAGAAATCAGTGACAGAAAAGCCTGTCGTGGGGAAGCCTATTATATCAATAAAGAAGATAGCCACTCAATTCCAGAGAGTAAGCTCTACTTCGGTTCAAAGGGGTAAAAGAGAAAAGGAGGGCTCAAAACCATGTGGTCAATCAGATAGCGTTCTTGAAACAATTATGGAAATGCCATCAGAACCAGCCAGTCAAATAGAGAATACCCCTAACTTCCAGTTACAAAGCAAGAAAAAGTCTGCACCAGCTGAAGTGTCTAGCTTAGTCCTACGCCCTAAAGACCAATGGTCATGGAATAAGAAACAAAAGAAGGGGGAGATGGATCAACAGGGGATTTTACTAGAACCAACTGTAAAACCCCCTCCAAAATCCCCTAAAGAATTGAAAAGTATTTATGAAGTTACTCAGCCTTCCCAAATATCAGTTGGTGGCTTGAAGGAGACTGCTAAGGTGACAAGTAAAAATAGAAAGAAACTAGAAGGAAAGGAGGCACAAGTTCCAAAGCCCATGCCTCAATCTTTCAGGTTAGGAATACAGGTTTGCCAGCAAAAGCAAACCCCAAAATTTACAGTTCAAGCTCGCAAGATAAAGGTCTAGTCAACATAGGAGGTACATATGTCTAGGCCTGCCCCTATCAGTAAATCTAAGAAAAGGAAATTGTTTGAATAAAATCCTACCCTTGTCAACAAGTCTAAAAAAGCCTTGCCACCCATACGTAGGACCACCAAAAGTATGTCTAAATAGGAGACAATTCCAAACATACCTTCTCCTCAAAGAGAACCTATGGATATTCCAAGTTCTCCAGACAAAGAGAGTGGCTGGGGAGATACCACAAGTGAAACAGAAGGATTGGTAACAATAAGTGAGATGGAAGGATTGGTTACATAGACTTTGATGGATTTGAGGTAGGGAGAATAAGCTCGAGAGGTGGTAACTCAGGAAGCATTCACATCGAGTCCAGGAAAATCCTTGAGCGGACGAAAGATGATAATAAAGGCTCTGAGGAGTCTGAGGAAAGAAAAAGAGGCTCGAGAGATGGTGGCCAAGGAAGTACTCACACCAAGTCTAGACCAGTCCCTGAATGAACCAACATTATTAATAGAAATTGAGATATTGAAACAAGAAATTGAAGAATACAAAATATTGGACAGGCATAACAAGGCAGAGAATGCAGAATTGAAGGAGCAGCATGCAGAGGTCTCTTCCAAACTTAACAAAGTCTTGCGATTGGTCCATTACACTAGGGTGATCAAGAAGGAATTGAAGAGTGAAGCTTCCGATGTTAACATTTTTCAATATGAGGAATGACAGAGGAGGGTCCAATTGTGCAGAAAGTTTTTGGGTATCATTTTTTGATAACGTTGCATGAGGACATGCAACATCTTCAACATGGGGGAAATGTTGATTCTCCATTTTGACATAATATAATGCCCTATCTTACCCTCTATCTAAGTCTTTTTGCCTCTGTTATAAACCTATACTGGATTTTTCCCTCCCAAAATACATGCCTAATAGCTATGTCATGTCTACAAGAGGTAATTGGTGATTTAAAGCATGTTTGTTTAACTTTCTTAAATTAATTCGATTAAAAGTGTTTTATTTTGTATAGTTCTAATAATTTGATTTATGAGCAATCTATCTCGCACTACCAGACACCGTGTAATCTGGTACTGAATCCATTCCGATACCCAAGATAGTTTTGATCCGGTACCAACTCCATTCTGGTACCAAGACGTGCGCTATTCCGGTACTCCTTGCTCTGTTCTATTCCAGTACTAGACTCGCGACTGTGTGCAATTTGGTACCAAAACCTTTGTTTTAGAATGTGCCAATTGGACCTGGATAATGGTGAATATTTCAAGAAGACAGTTGGATAGAAGCGTCTGAGTCAGTTCTCCAGTTGCAAGAGACTCCATCGCTCATGTACTTCGTGTCATGAGGATGGAGTCGGCTCCTAAAAATTCGGTGTAAATCTTAATTTTGGAATTTCTCGAACTGTTTAATGTTTATCCATAAATATTGGTAGTATCGGTTTACCTTATATAATGAATGTTGCGTAGAGATTAATGTAAGAAATATACGATAAGAATCAGAAAGTACTTGTCATCGTCATGTATGAAGTAAAATATTGTTGATCCATTTTACTAGCCGAATTAATAAAGAATATCTTTCATGTCAATTCTTGGATGTGTCAAGTGAAATTTTTAGTCTGTTAACTCCTTAAGAGGTTCCTTGTTGGTTCGGCAAGGGCCCACCACCTCAACGAAGGTAAAACTCATTGTATACGTTCTATGTGTTTGTGTGGATAGTTTACAGTAGCGTGTGTGTGTGATTAGTCTTTATTTCATTCTCAGGATTGAGCATTGAGTTAATCATTTTGGATTGGTGTGTATAAGCAAGTGCTAGATCAAATATACATTTTATTATCCAATGTTTAAGGTAGCTATCTCATAATTTGAAGTATGGGACTGATATTTTAAGTTTATGATTGTAGTATCGCAAGGGACCAAGAGACTTTATCTTTCATCTTCATGTGCTGTAATAAAGTCTTTTAGTTATACTGAATTTCCCTTGTGCTGGTTTGATTGAATTACATGAAGTTGAAGTTGGTTTTTGTTTCAAGAATGGTTGGAGTTGATTGTTTAATTACTACAAGAGACAAGATTCTTAAAGTTCATCTTTTCAATACAAGTGCCTAAAATGAATAGAGTTGTTTCTCTGGTACAACATATCTTTGATTGACTATTTGTCTAAGTTTCATTATCAGTTTTCTCTTTTAGGTTCAGAGGATATTTTGAAGTATTTAGAGATCTTAGAAATGAAATTTTTATGTTATTAATTATTTCCTATATGCAACAGACTTAGATAGGTTACTTGTTCTCAGCACATATGGTGTAATGACTATTTCAATTACGAATCCCAGATTGACATTTAAATGAGTGTGAGATATACACTGAACATATTTACACACCAACAAACTGCTGAAAAAACATATTCATATTCGTCATCCTGATAATCTTGATCTTCTACATATTGAGTTGATTGTTGAGAATTTGAATTCGATGTCTGCTTAAACTTTGGAAATTGATCATTACTTGTAAGACAATCTGATGCATAATGAACCGTCTTTAAACATCTTTTACGTCTCAGTTGACTGAAATTTCTGCCTCTTTCTGACTGTGCATTGTTATTGGGAAGATTACTTTGAAAATTTTGTTCATTAAAATTTCTATAACATCTACCTTGACCATGACCTCTGCCATAGTCTCGATTAGAAGACTGATTCTGAAAATTTCCAAAATTTGATTTTTCTCTTCCTTTAGAACTTTCATCTTTCGTGAAAATAAGATCTTCTCCTGATTGTTTTTGTTTTCCAAAAGATTTACTATGTTGAGTCAGTAATTCACTAAGTGAATCAAAAGTTACAGTTGATAACTTATCGTTTATTTGCAAAGTCTCAAGAAAATGCTTATAAGATGGAGGCAAGCCATTTATTACAATGGAGACTAGAAAACTATCTTCAAGTTTAGAAAAAATGCTTTTGATGATTTCCTGATGAATTTTCTTAATCCTTGAAATGTATTCTAATACATCACCATTGTCTTCTAATCTTTGTTTAAGCAATTTGATTTGTATATCAACTCTTTGAGATGTAATAGGAGTACAAAAAATCTTCTTTAATAGATTCCAAGTAGACCATGCATCTTTGGAATTCTCAATATGAACAAACATGTGTTTAGTTACAAAAAAACGTAGCAAAATAAGTGCATTTTCATCTTTCAAATTCCATTTTTCTAAACAAGTAGCATCGCTTGGCTTAGTTGGAGCAGTATCACTGATCCAGATTATTTTCGGCACGAAATGAGAGAGGAGATATAATAAAGAAATGAACAGAGATATCGCGTATATCCAG
Organism: Picea abies; assembly: GCA_900067695.1. Lineage (NCBI taxonomy): Eukaryota > Viridiplantae > Streptophyta > Pinopsida > Pinales > Pinaceae > Picea > Picea abies. The sequence continues at coordinate 11,949 of CBVK0100527133.1, forward strand.
TAATATAACAGAAATATATCAGAGATG
>CBVK0100527134.1:0-11975 GCA_900067695.1 Picea abies
TGTCTATAAAATCAGTGATAATGTTGTCTATAAATTATATAAATCGTTGTCAATGTTTACTATCAATAAAGTAAAATCACTACCCATTACTAACCGTCTGTCTAGAGATAAATCGCATGGTAAATAAAAATGGTGTAAACAAAATCGCATGGTAAACAACAATGGTATATACAAAAAACCGTAGAGATGTGTCATTCAAGTGCATAGATTTATCAGAGTTTAAACAATTAAAAACGTAGAGTATAATCGATCAGAGATGAATCAACAAACAAGGGTACTAATCGATCACAAGAAGTCGCAAAGGCTAATCATTTGGAAATGAATCAATAAAAAATGTAAGGATACTCATTCAGAAGAAAACACAAATATCATGGATTCATTAAAAGAGAGAAACGCAGGGACAAGGGATAGATGACTGGGAGAAATTTATCCTTCACTTATTATCCATGCATAGGAAAGAAGGGCATTTGAATCTATAGGTCTTTAAACAACGGAGTGATGACCGTCAATTTATCTCTTGGATGACTACTCAGGCATGGACTAATAACTAAAGGGATAAGGGACAAAAGGTAAAATCACAATTTTTCTTCAGATTAATCAAGAAAACAACACAGAGAAGTCATTGCAATCAGAGTTTTGGGTTCTCCATGGGAAATCAAATAAAATACAACGAGCATAAGGCTCGGATGAATTTTAGTTCTTGATCATAAAACATCAAATAAAACATAATCTTTAACACAATAGAAGTATAGTACTGAAGGAGCAAGAACAATATCAAACTACCATTCAATAAAAATATATGCATGTGTACTGTATCCAAATGTGAAATCTTCGAGTCATTGTCCCACGCGCACTCCGTCCAGCTCCCGCTTACCAATCGATGTGACCTCATTGATACCTTCCAGCCAATGCGAGGGGTACTCTTCTTCCCCCTGAGCCCCTCGAGCCTCAAAGGGGCCACACACACAATACTAGAGAACTTCTAGCACCTAGATTGCCTCGCAAGGTAGAGCTACCACTCGTTACTCGAGCTGGGTATCCCAAATCTCACAAGAGAAAGTTCAGTCAAGGTAAAATTCAGTAGCGTAACGTTACGCAAAAAGATGATGTCCATAATCCTCCTCCTCCCTCCTTTTTATAGAGTTTTTAAGTAATTAGTTTCCCAAATTCTCATTAAATTTCTTTTTTAGTTAATTAATTTCGAAAAACCTCCCCCGTACACATGCCACCCATCCCCTGGTTGCACCAGAAAATAAATTTTATTAATTAATTAAATATTCCTATTTCCCTCACCCACCTAAAAGCATTCCTAAAAACGCTCCTCCTTTTTATAGAGTTTTTAAGTAATTAGTTTCCCAAATTCTCATTAAATTTCTTTTTTAGTTAATTAATTTCAAAAAACCTCCCCCGTACACATGTCACCCATCCCCTGGTTGCACCAGAAAATAAATTTTATTAATTAATTAAATATTCCTATTTCCCTCACCCACCTAAAAGCATTCCTAAAACCGCTCCTTGGTGTCCCAATATTCCCTTACAAATCTTAAATGACTTGCTCCTTACTTAATTCCTAGTTGAGTTCATAAATAGCAAGTTCCCAAGGAAATATTCCTTACTAAGTTAGAAATTTAACTTTTTCTTTTCGTTTCCCCTTTTCTTTAAGTTTCCTATTTCTTTTAATTTTCCCTCGTTTTCCTTTTTCACTAAAAATCAATTTAGCAAGTGTAGATAAAAAAACCATTTACCCCTTTTCCTCTTTAATTTAAAAATTAATTTAGCAAGTGTAGATAAAACAACCATTTACCCTTTTTTTCCTTTTTAACTAAACATTTAAATTAGCAAATGTAGATAAAAACAACCATTTCCCTTCCTTTTTTTTATAATTTTAATCCTCCATTATAATTTTGAATTTAATAAATAAATTTGAATTTCTTACCCCCCTTCTTGTTACATGTTTATTTATTATTATTTTTTTTGACCACATGTTCTACTTAGACCTAGGTTTTAATTTCACTAGGCTGGGAGACATTTTTATTAGGGAAAATTATTTTTAAATCTTACTTATCACATCATTCATTTTAAGGCCTACTAGGTTTATTCACTTACTAGTTAAAATCGTGACGTGCCCTTCAGGAAACACTAGGTGCTCCAAGGATGCCACTCGCCTCTCTTCATTTTCCTTGTGGGACATGCCCTTCAAGACACACTAGATGCTCCAAGGGTGTCACTCTCCTCTTTCTGTTTTCCTTGTGTGACTTTCCCTTCAGGACACACTACGTGCTCCAATGGTTCCACTTGCCTCTTGACTAACGTTGGTAGACATCAAACCCCTAGAGTCAATACTCCACCAGGTGATCTTGTGGGAGACTAAGGGCCTCTAAGGAATAGGGCCCCTACCTTATTGCACACACCTTAGAATCATCATGAGTGATTGTCATAGTTTTCCCTCACAACATCATGGGTCTTCTCAAACTAGGTAATTGTTAACCTACAGTTCGAGCCACAACAGGAGTGCTAGTAGGTTGTGGCAGCGCTACTGCCACACCTCTCCCTCAAAGTCTCTGGTTGTCCTGCGTGACTCCTCTACTCCACATGTGAGTTTGGTCGGCAAGCTATCATCAACCTGCATCCATAAATGAATCATGTCATCAATAATAATCAATCATCATAACATCTAATCATATGTACATATGTCACATCAACAACATTCAAACCCAATAGTCCACTCCCTCACTCAATCCAAATTCCAAGGGGTTTCACCAATGCCTCTGCATCCTCAATGTCCAAAGTCCTGCACACTGAGGAGAACCTAGTTAATAACACATGTCTATGTAAATACAACAAAATAACATATCATCATATCCATAATATCTCATAATCGTAATCAAATGGACAATAGTATAGTAATTTGGATCACTTGCAAGAAAGTGTCCTCAAGAATAAGTTCTCTCAATGCGCACAAGAGAGGGATGTTACATACACCCCCTCTTGGTCTAAAATTTGTCCCAAAGTTTCACAGTATATAAGTGTTGAAATAGAGTGTATCACACTATCATGATTCTATCTATCAAACAAAAATGGAAATTTTTTATGCATATCATATGCGTCCTCCCAGGTCACCAAGTGTGGACTATAATTGTCCCACTGGACTTTGACTTGATCTACTGTTCGACATTGTAGCTTTCGAATGCAATGGTCCAAGATATGGATCGGCTCTACCGTGAGCACACCCTTGTCTGATAACAGCAAGGAACTCATGTCAACAACATGTGTAGGATCACTAACATAATGTCTCAAAATAGAGATGTGAAAGACATCATGCGTATGCCTCAAAGAATCAGGAAAGGCTAGTCAATAGGCCATGGGCCCTCTCTTTTCAACAATCTTGCAGGATCCCACCAACCTAGGAGAGAGTTTATCTCCCTTTCCAAACTTGATCGAACTCTTATGTGGTTTCACCCGCAAAAGACTTGATCACCAAATTCATAACTATGATCGACATGACGCTCATTGGCATAACTCTTCTATCGATCTAGTGTTTCCTTTATCCTTTGTCTTAGGGTTTTCATTTGGCCTTCCATTTCTTCGATCGCTTCAAGTCCTAATAGGACCCTATCCTCAAGTCGATCTCAATTCAAGGGCGTCTGACACATTCGCTTGTAAAGAAACTTGAAAGGCACCATCTTAATGGTGCTTTGGTAACTTTGGTTATATGAAAATTCTACCAGTGGCAAGAATTCTTCCCAATGCTTATGTTGGTCCACCACATACATACGCAAAATATCCTCCAAGATTTGGTTTGTTCGCTCAGTCTGCCTGTCTGTTCCCAAGTGTTACCCAGTACTAAATTTAAGTTGGGTTCCCAAGGCCTCTTGGATTCTAGTCCAAAATCATCCTGTAAACATTGATCCTCTATCAGATATAATCTTCTTAGGCATGTCAGGCAGCCTCACAATATTGCTGATGAAAACTATATCTATGTAAGGTGCCTGATACGTCATATGCACATGAATAAAATGAGCACTCTTCGTCAGAGTGTCGACTACCACAAAAATCGAGTCGTGTCTCCTTTCCGTCAATGGCAATCCAACAATGAAATCCATCAAAATGACCTCCCATTTTGATTTATGAATGACGTGTGGTTGTAACAATCCTACCAAATGTCTATGTTCAACATTCACCTGCTGACATTCTAGACCTTTTGCCACGTAGTTGACTATGTCTGCCTTCATTCCTTTCTAGAAGAATACGGGTTTAAGTTCTACCCTCATCTTTATGACTCTAGGATAAGCCATGTACATTGCTCTATGAGCCTCGTTTAGGATCAAACTCCTTAACTTGTTGTTGGTTGGTATGTAAATTCAACTTTTAAATCTTAATACTCCATCGTTATCCGTAGTAAATCCTTCAAATTTTGGTACCATCATTGTGTTTTGTCCGATAAAATACCTGACCTCTTTGTACCAGTCATCATCATGCTATAAAGTTAGAATCTTTCACGTAGATTTGTCTGAAGAGGCATCATCGAAAATATGCATGGTCTCTGACTCAATGCATCTTCCACTATGTTCAATGTTCCTTTTATCTAAGTAATCTCGAAATCGTACTCGCTAAGCAATTCTGACCAACGTCATTGTCGCGCGTTCAAGTCGCTTTGCGTAAAGATGTGTTGTAGTCCACAGTGGTACATTTTTAGTTAAAATTTTCATCCAATCAGGTAGCGTCTCCAAACTCTCAAGGAATAAAAAATGGCTAACAACTCCAAATCGTGTGTCACATAGTTCTCCTCATGCCTTCTCAACTTTTTCGAGATGTAAGCGATCACTCGATCATCTTGCATCAAGACTTTGCCTAAGCCTTCCTTGGATGCATCAGTGCATACCAAGAAGTCTCCATCCATGACAGGTACCTTTAGTATTGGTGTTGTCGTCAATAGCTCCTTGAGCCTCCAAAATGCCTCCGCGCATTTCTCGTTCCAAACAAACTTCTTGTTCTTCTTCCGCAATCCCATCATCGGATTTGCTATCTTCGAAAAACCCTCGATGAAAAGTCGATAGGATCCTGCTAAAACCATGAAGCTACACACTTTGGGGACATTCGTTGGCATAGGTCGTTCAATAATAGCCTCGACCTTGTTGGATCCATTTTGATACCTTCACCGAAGATGACATGTCCTAAGTAATGAATCCTTGATTGATAAAACGACCATTTAGAAAATTTCCCATACAATTTGTTCTCTCGTAGACTCTGTAGTACTAGGCACAAGTGTGCATCATGCTCCTCCATCGATCAAGAGTAAATAAAAATATCATCAATGAATACTTGGATGAACTTGTCCAAGTATTCATGAAACACCCCATTCATCAAACTCATAAATACCCCTGGATCATTTGTTAGTCCAAAAGGTAAAACATAAAATTTGTCATGTCCAAACCTCGTCTTAAAGGCGGTCTTAGAGATGTCGTCCTCTTTGATCCATAACTGGTGATACCCTGATCTCAATTCGATCTTTGGAAACATTGTCGCACCTTTCATTTGATCAAACACATCATCAATCCTTGGCAAAGGATACTGATTCTTTATCATTTCCTTGTTCAATTGATGGTAGTCAATGCAGAGTCTCCACGACCCATCCTTATTCCATATGAAAATGAAAGACACACCCCATGGTGACACATTTGGACGTATAAGTCTTAGGTCCAACAAATCCTTCAGTTGCATTCTTAACTCCTATAACTTCAGGGTCAGCATCCAATAAGGATTTCTTGGTATTGGTTCGGTCCCTGATTTTAGGTTGATGGTAAATTCCAACTCCCTCTCCGGTGGCATCCTAGGTAACTCCTCAGGGAAGATTTCCGCAAAATCTCTCACCACTGAAAGGTTTTCTAGACCTTATGCTACGCCCTTCTCATTTAATGCAAGGATCACATAAGGCTAACATCCCTTATGCATGCTCTTCAATAGCTACAAAGAAGAGATTAACCTTAGGGAAAATCCCTGGTTCCAACCTACAATCACACGTCTATGTCTCTCATCATAGACCAAACTCAATCGTTTCATCTTACAATTGATTATTTCCTCATGTGATTCCAACCAGCCCATACCGATCATGACATCATAAGATCCTAATATTTTGACGAACAGGTTGGCCCTGGTGACAAACTCTCCTAGGTTAAGGATACATCTTGTAACCTTCCCTCCAACCTTCTGTTTGGCTCCCAAATATATTTCTATAAAGCTAAACTCATCCTGTTCGACTGCCTTTACCTTAATTCTTTTTAACACTTCCCCAGAAATGAAACTCTCTATAGAACCTGGATCTATCAAAATACTAAGGGTCTGGTCAGCAATGGTACTTGACATCTTGAGCACAGTCGACTGGTGCTCTTCCTGGCGGTTATTCACAGCTGCAAGAATTTGATGGGCCTTGCCCAAATCTCCCACGGTAGTGCGTCCGATTGATCCAATTGCTCTAGTCCTCTCCAGTGGGTAGTCATGCTGGTAATGTGGCTCCCCGCATTCCAAAAAACTTTCTTTGGTCCAGTATTCCTAGTGCTCAAAGTAGAAGATGAATCCTAATATTAAGGATAAACACGAACTTGTTGACCTTATGTTTCTCTTTAATTTGGTGCAGAGAATACCGAAACAACTCCCAAAAATAGGCATCGTACTCAGGCTCTGTACGACCACTCTGTCGCAAGGCGTTGAACTTGTTAAGATGAAGCTCAACAAATTCCTTAGAAATATACCTCTCCTAGAACTGTTCCTCGAACAATTCCCATGAAACGTCTCTAACAACCATGTTCAAAAGTGGTAGGAACATCTTCCATCATAGAAGAGTGCTCCCCTTTAGTTGAAAGTCCTCCATCCAGACCTTCATGTTGGAGGTATAGTCGCGAAGTGAAAATCACATATCCATATTATCCAACTATGCCTTGGTGAAAAAACCATCTGAGGCACCAAATAACTCAGGAAATTTGACCTTATTGAGTTTTTGGTAAATACTAATGGTATTGGTTGGGCGTGCTGTGGACTCTCAGGGGTACAGGTGCCCCAGCCTCATCTCAGTACAGATAGTGAATCAAGTCCTGTGACAATCTCTGGAAGGACCCTAGTTAGACCATCATCATCCCTTACAATGATCGAATCCATCCCAAGGGCTTGTTCTTCCCCCTTGGGGGTTAGACTCCAAGGGAGCGGGCACTTTTGGAGGCGTCACACCTTCATCCATGGCACCACACTGCGAACCTCTATGGCGCCCTGTAAACGAGATCAACGCATGAACACGTTAAAGTTTTAATTAGAGCTAGGTTATTACTCAAGGGTTTACTATAGTGGAAATCATGGAGATCCACAGTCTCAGGGTTGAACCCACTATGATACCATATGTGAATACCCCAATCATTATGACTACATGCGACGCAAGGCAAGTTCATTTTTTTTTGTTTTAAGCAGGAAGAAAATCAACAACAATAATTAATCAACATGACTTGATGACGAACACAACTTACACATTCAGGAAATAGACAACAATGACCCAACATACTAGCACATCATGCAACTGCACGAAACATGCAATAATCAGTAGACAGATGAAAATGGATACCCTCCTGACACAAGCAAGACAACGCATTCAAGCTAAAGGAAAACATCAACAACCCAACACATTGGCTTCGACAACCAGTAACTATAAACCTCTACAGCGTGCAAAACCAAACGCCTTAAGGCATTACAAACCAAGTACCAACATCAATTACAATGAAGAACACGCCCACATCAGGAAGCACAAGACTTTGTCCAGGTTATCATTTGCATCTATCCATTAGGGTGCACAATGATCCCCTCATCAAGAATCATGTCATCACTAGGCAATAGGCATGACAGTAACCAAGGCACAACATAACTTATCTAGACCAAATACCCAAGAAAAATTCAACACGCTAGGTGACCGAATTAACTGTCAAACATGAAGATATAATAAAAATATAATAAAGTCGCTATCTATGAAACACAGATAGAATCTATAAAATAAAATCGTTATCTAATGGAACACAGATAAAATATATAAAATAAAATCGCTATCTAATGGAACACAGATCTTTTAAACTAAAACAAAAATAATAAAATCGCTATCTATGGAATAAATATAATCGATAATCTATGAAAAAAATATAATCTATGAAACAAATATAATATATGAAATAAATATAATAAAATCACTATATAATGAAGATCTTTTAAACTAAAACAAATTCATAACTAAACAACAATAAAACCATAAGTAAAATGTTGTCAATGAAATGCTACCAATAGAAAAACGTTGTCAATGAAATGTTATCAGTATAAAAAAACGCTCAATATGGAATACTACCAAAATAAAAATGTTGTCAACACAATTTCGATGTGCATTAATATTTAATATTGTATCTAGTGACAATCGCTATCAACGAAACATACAAAATTGATGGTACAAATACATACATACAAGATCGATGTCCAATATATATAAATATTTTTCCCAGTAAATATACCTCCAAATAAATATATGTATAAATAAATATATATGTCCATACAGATCGTTGTCCAAATATATGATAATAGAAATAATATTGATAATAGTTGTCAACAAATCTCATGGATAATAGATATAACATTGATAGAAATCGTTGTCAAACAAATAATAAATTCGTTATCCATTAAAAGGGATTTAATAATTATAAGGAATTAACAAGGAATAAGCAATATATTTTGTTGTCTAACAACATTTAAAAAAAGCCACAAGTATCAATAATTAAATTCATTGGTAAATATATCACTGAGTAAACATTACGAAATCGTTGTGTAAATAAATCGTTGTTGAATTACATTTCAAGGGAGAAATTAAACTTTATAAAATCACAGTAATTGCTCAAATCTTAGTATTCGCTCATCATTGCTATTCAATGAAATCAATAGCAGTGGTAAATAAATCGTTGTGTCAAATTGGTAATTCTATTGATAAACTATTAATAACTATAATGATATCAATGGGTAAGTAACCATAACTAATTGATAAATACTATCATTGCGTAACAACATTTGTTGTCAACAATATTTAAAATTCTATCCATGATGATGCTATTTAGGATATTAAATTGCAATCCATTATGCTATTATATTTTTGTAGCCAGTCCACTTTGAAATCACTTATTAACAATGATTTACTGTCTATAAAATCAGTGATAATGTTGTTTATAAATTATATAAATTGTTGTCAATGTTTACTGTCAATAAAGTGAAAATGCTACCCATTACTAACTGTCTGTCTAGAGATAAAATCGCATGGTAAATAACCATGGTGTAAACAAAATCGCATGGTAAACAACAATGGTATATACAAAATCGCATGATAAATAAAAATGGTATATGCAAGAAATACTTCAATGTCAAAATATATACAAGATACACAAGATCAATTATAACGCAGTCCCACACAGTCAGACATTTGTTGTCTATCTTATATTAGATAAAAACACAGTGACAAATTTGCTTACTTGCAGAGATGGATTGAAATCACATAGTTAATTTATGGGTTTGCTTAAGTGCGGGGATAAATGGAAAGAAGAGGTAAAATGACGCAAATATAAATTAAATGCAGAGATTAATCACCACAAGAACACTCAGAGATAATCAATCACAAGAAAACACAAAAGTAATCAATCACAATAAACCGTAGAGATGTGTCATTCAAGCACATATATTTATCAAAGTTTAAACAATTAAAAATGCAGAGTATAATCGATCAGAGATTAATCAACAAACACAGAGACTAATCGATCATAAGAAGGTCCAAAGGCTAATCATTTGGAAATGAATCAATAAAAAATGTAAGGATACTCATTCACAAGAAGGCACAAATATTAGGGATTCATCAAAAGAGAGAAACGCAGGGATAAGGGATAGATGACTGGGAGAAATTTATCCTTCACTTATTATCCATGCACAGGAAATAAGGGAATTGGAATCTATAGGTATTTAAACAACGGAGTGACGAACATCGATTTGGCTTATGGACGACTACTCAGGCATGGACTAATAACTAAAGGGATAAGGGACAAAAGGTAATGTAAAGACCTCCTCGTTAAGACCAAACTCTGAGAACATGTGCAATTTTTATTTATTTTTGTTTAGGGTGTGTGCACACATGTAGAAGTAACAAACACACTTGACTCTACGTCGACACTCGACAACTAACAAGACGCAACCATGAAGTTCAGCACAAGAAGAATGAAGCACACAACGAGTAACTTCAACAATGTATGACCATAGGCATAAGGTGCACAACACAAACATTAAAACATACTAGGGGTGCACAGTAAGAACACAGAGGGAAGAGTCCATGGTGTTAGGGTTACTATTTTTGCACAGGAAAGCAGGGTGTTTAGTCTTATGTCTTCTTGAAAGAAGATTAGACAGGCTTCTGGCTGACTGCTCAGGCAGAAACTAGTAACCCGACCTAGAACAAGACGCAAGCGAGATGAACGTAACAAGACGACCCCTACATATCACAATGACAACGAGTAATAATGCCCCTAGACATAAGGTGTACAACTAGCAGCTGTAAGCAGTAAACGACACCAGTTGTTAAGTATAGTACGGTCACAGAAGGAAGAATCCATCAGTAGAGCTTACTATTTCTACACAGAAAAGCAGGGCTTTTAGTCTTATGTCTTCTCGAAAGAAGATTAGACAGGCTCCTGGCTGACTACTCGGGTAGAAACTAGTAATCTTTGTTAGGTGTGTTGCAAGAGTGGAAACCCTACCTTTAAAGGGCCCGAGACTCTTGATACGACATTGGATTCTTTACACAAAAAGGTCACACCCACCGACATAACACTAAGGCTACAAGGAGGTGTCCATATTCCACCCGACACGACTAATCCCATATTCATATGACTCAACAAAATACAAAAATAATTAAGAACATCACCGACTACGAAAAGCACACGTACGAAGGACTCAGACAATGATGAACCAACATTCGAGACAAGGTATTTTCCACGACTCACTTGGCATTAACCCAACCAATTACTCCATGATATTTAGTTCAACCTCACAGATCAGGTGTCGTCAATATTAGAAAAATTTCGATAGCATCACCAAAATAACACTAGCATTGTAAAATGATTATAAAACTTACATACAGAATACAATTTCTAAACTTAAAATAACAATTTCAATTTCATGAAAATAACATAAATCTCTACATTTATTTATAAAAATAACATCGAACTCTATAATTATTTCTTGTATGCATATTATGCCACATCAATAAATTAATTAACATTCCTAAATAAACAATTAAAATTTCCCAAAAATATGAATAAGATAACTTAATCACTCAACCAAAATCTATTATTAATTATTAAATATATATTTACCCCCATGGGAAAAGATATAAGTAAGTACATTACTCCCTATATGCCACATCAATAAATTATTTAACCATTGTTACTAAATCCTTGCCCTTACATAATTGGAATAATATTTTAAAACTTCTTCACCCCCATAAGGTGCAACCACTAACTAGTAGGAGTCCCTTCTTAATTGGATACTTGTAACGACCCCTTCGTTATGTCTATGAAAGCGAAGTTCAATAGGAAATATTTTTTTTTCTTTTTAACAAATAAGAAATTAACAACATCACCTAATTCATATCCATGCAAAAACTCATGACATCATAACTAAGGTGACACATGACCAGAATATAAACAAACTCTACAATATCATTGCGAAACGAAATTGCAAACTATAATGCCAACCAATCTCATCATATTATCACCAATAACAATAATTTTGCCGAATATAAAACTGCTTTCTACTTCACCATAAAATCATACCGTTGCCACTCGCCTGCTTCGGAGACGTCCCTCGTGCTGTGTCGCTTCCCTCTCTCCGTGCCGCTTCTGCTTTCCAACCAAAGAAAGCTCACCGGT
>CBVK0100527135.1:0-11974 GCA_900067695.1 Picea abies
CTTCCGATCTCACTCAGAGGTACCTAAGTGGGTTTCCTTCATTTATCAGTGATAAGATACAGTATGATGACCCCAAGGAATTAGAGGAAACCATAAGGTGCGTTAAATGTCTTTATGATTAGCAAAGGGGAAGACTGAATTTCCAAAAGGCTTGGGAAGACAAGATGAAAAGTAAGGTGGAACAGAGAAAGAAGGGGACTAAGACACCATTTTTCAGAAATATTTCTCAAGGACAACCAACTTCCAAGGAGCTCGGAATGATGGAGACAGTGTATAAAATCAGCAACAAAAGCACTCTAACTCACATAGGAATTTTGTCAAACACTTAGTAACCAAAAAATTATGTCTTAAATGAAATCTGAAATGTTTTAACCCACATTCAATTATATCATAAGAAGAAACACACATTACTAAGAAACTAGCAACAGAAAATAACAATGAACAACAATCACAAAACACATGTGCACACTTAGAATTTTGGCAACCAGACAGAGAAAACCCCAGAATGAGGAAACCCACAAAGGGAAATTTATTATCAGCTTCATGAATTACAAAATAAACAACAATAATACATTTGGCAACAAGAGAAATGAAAGTTAAACTCACTTGCAGACACCCACAACAGTCCCCAAAATTTTCCTTGAAAATCATACCATAGTCCGTACGACCTGTTGGACCAAGCTAAGAAACAACACCTTGGAAAATGTGCCAACCTATATATGTAAGGTATGATCTGTACAACTATCCTCTAGAAGAAAAAACCCACGAGTTGCCTCGAAAATCATACCACAAACTGCCTCAATTTCCATGCCCACTTTTCTATTGTACGACCTGTACGGATCTGTATAGTATAATCTACCATTTGGAGACTGAATCCTTGGGTCCACTATAGTCTCAGAAACATCATGCTCCTCATCTGACTTTGAATCTCCAACTATAGGATGTCCTTGCACAATGTACAACCTATCAACCCAATCACCAATCAACTGTGGCTCAACCAGATCAGCTCCCTCTTTGTAGATAAAGACATTTCCACTCTTGAAAAATGCCGCATATTTCGCATCTTCCAAGACTATAAATGAGAGTAGGTTAACCCTCAACCCTTGAACAAAAAAAACTCCATCAACCACTAAGAGTTCTCCAAAATCAAGATGGAATCTGACCATTTCAACTCCATGTACTACTTGTGCCATTCTCCCTTCACTTTCAACTAGTCATTATGGACCCGTCTTTACGATACTGAGGAATATACACCATATTCCTATGATATTACATGGGGCTACACTGTCATTGATCCATATATTGTCACGCAAAAATCCAATTCTCCTGACACTTGACACAAGAGTGACCAATGAGAATTCCTTCTCAAACTTGTCAGAAAAGTCCTCTATTGATGTTGTTGTCTCTAAAACTAGCCCCTCCTTCTCCTTCCTCTTCTTCTTCTTCTTTAGACACTAGGATTCAAGGTGGCCATACTGATTGTAGACAAAACTTACAAATTTTCTCAATTATTTCCTGGAAATCCCATGCCCCTTACTTTTGCTCTTTGTTGTAAGATAAACATTCTCTTCATCAGCTCCATCTCCCTTCTATCCACTACTTTGAGATCCTTCCCAGATCTCCTCTTGAGTGAAATCATCCCATATTCTACTCTAGTCTAGTGAATTTTCCCGACCCACCACACACTTCACGAAGACTTCCCACTCCTTGGTTAATCCTTTCAAGGCTATCCTCACCAACTCTGAATTTGAAATGACCTCCCCAACTCTAGCCAACTCATCTTTCACATGTGATACCTGAGTAATATATGGTGCCACACTCTCACCCTTATTCATCTTAGTATCATGCATCTTTTCCTTTAAGGCCATCTTCCAGTTCTCATTCTTCACCTCATACAAGTTTTTCAGTGTCTCCCACATCTCATAAGTTGTCTTCTTATCATCTAATTATGGGATAAGTGAGTCTTTCACTCAACACATAATAATCCTCTGAGATTTGTCTTCCTTTCCCTCATGTTTCAGGAAATGAGAGACACTTCCACACTAATCCTAGCATACGAACAATTTAATCAAGAACGTAAATAACAAAGCAATCACACAGTACACAGAGATTTTACCCTAGAAACCCAAACTGGGAAAACCAACATTCCTTGATTGCTCTGCTCTCTTTTTGTCTTATTCAATCTGAATAAAATGTTACATGTCTAACCTTGGTCCACACCTAATACACAATCGACGTCATACCCTATTTCCTATGGAAGAACAACCTTATAGCCAATCTGACTTACATCTACATGACCAACAACCTACGATTTTCTCATTAGTCTTTATGGCCTTGCAACATGCCTCTTTATAGGATTTACAATAGGAAAACCCCTAAAGACTTGGTGCCCAAAATTGGCTATAGATCCATGTAGATCATTGGATACAAATCCCACAAATATTGGGATCCTATTATAGTTGACTCCAAGTCGTATTACCAGTCGAGTACTAGTCGTCCTTCATTCATTCTTTAGTCGATCACCACATGTCCACCTATCAGCCTGTCATCGGTTGACCTCTTCGACTTGTTTTCGATGCCTTTACCACGTCAAACTAATTTTACCTTCAAATTTGACTTTACTTGGTCAACTCACCTCGACCTTCGACTTGTTGTCGATCTACTGTGACCTTGACTGTCAGTCGATTCACCTCGACTAGAATTTCACTACAAAGAATATAACAACCCAACATTCTCCCACTTTTTATTTTCTTTACTGAAACATGAGATTCAATAAATTTCATTCACATACCCAAGGAATCAATTCCCATTAACTCTTTGCACCAAGATAACTTCACAACACTCAGAGACTTGTTCAACAAGTCTTCTATGTTTTCCAACATGTATACTTTCTCCAGTAGCACCTTGTTTCTTTCCACCATATATCTTATGAAATGGTATTGTACATAAATGTACTTATTCTTTGAATGGTATGAAGGTCTATTTTCCAAAAATATTGTGCTTTTACTGTCGCAACTTACTTTCATATCTCTCTTCTCAAACCTGATTTTTGAACATAGCTTTTGCAGCCATACCACTTCTTTGCCTCCATGAGTGGCCGCCATGTATTCAACTTCTGTTGTTGACAAGGCTACGACTGCATGTTGCTTACTCGTCCAAATGATTGCTCCACCAAACATCTTGAAGACATATCTATTGGTTGACCTTTGTCGATCTATATCTTTAGCCTAGTCGATGTTGACAAATCCATGTACATTTAATTTACCATTGTAGGTATTCCTTGGTAGAATATAGCATAGTCCTTCGTGCCACAAAAATACCTGAATACTCTCTTGAAATTTGTCTAGTGCTCCTTCCCAGGTGTCAACATGTACCTTCTCAACACTCCCATTGCATGGGAAATGTTTGGTTGAGTGAAAACCATCGAATACATTAGACTACCAACAACACTTAGATAGGGAACACATGCCATGTCCTCTATTTCTTCCTGTGTCTTTGGACACTATTCAACAATAAGGATTTCTCCCACAGGAATTGGCACGTTTATTGGTTTGCAATCCTGCACGTTGAACCATTTCAGAACTGTTTGAATATACTTCATCTGATTCAATCAAATATTTCTAGTGACTCGATCCCTCTTAATCTCCATTTCCTGAATGAAGTTAGCTGCATTGAGATCCTTCATGTTGAACTTGGAGGATAGTTGCTTCTTCACCTCCTTTATTTCTTTTGTGTTATTTGTAGTCAAAAACATGTCATTGACATACAAAGATACATATATGAAATGCCCACCTTCTTCCTTGGAATATATGCAGTGATCATATTTGCTTCTCATGAATCCCAAACTAAGGATGTATCTGTCGAACTTCTGGTACCACATCCTTGGTTATTTATTTAAACCATAAAGGGATCTTTTCAATTTTCACACCAACTCTTTCTTTCCCTTTACTACAAATCCTTCAAGTTGTTTCATGTAGATTTCTTCTTCTAGGTCCCCATGTAGGAGTTTTATCTTCACATCCATCTGTTATATTTCCGTATCAAATGTTGCAACCAGAGACATTAGTACTCTAATGGAAGTTATTTTTTCAACAAGGGAAAAAATCTCACCAAAGTCGACTCCCTTGACTTGGGAATAACCTTTCACTACCAGTCGAGCTTTGAAATTCTTGACTTGTCCTACGACATTCATCTTCTTCTTGAATACCCATTTTCCATCGACAGGATTTATTCCACTAGGTAACTTGATTAAATCCCATGTCTCATTCTTGTGCAAGGATTCCATCTCTTCAACCATGGTGTCCTTCCAGAGATTACCCTATGCTGAGTCGACTACATCTCGACCGACTCGGGCTCATCATCGATGGAAGTTATCATGAATGAAGAATGGAAATCGAGTGGAATATAGCTTTCGAATGGTTTTCTTATTCTTTATGACCTCCTTACCACCATAGTCTGTTGTTCCACCTCTTCTTTAGATTTAGTCGACTCATCTGAATCATCTTCTTTGTTCCTCAATTCAAACCACATTGTCACAGGATTATTCTCGGTCTGAAAAAATTCTTCAGGATTAGACTTACCTACGAATTCTATGAAGACCACATCTCAAATGTACACTATTCTCCTTGATAAAGGATCCCAGAGCTTATATCATTTCATTCCTTCTTTGTATCCAATGAAAATACATTTGACTTCCTTCTTTTCCATTTTGCTCCTCTTTTCTTTGGGAACATGCACAGAGGCATCACATCCAAATACTTTGATATGTGAAAATGAAGGACTCTTACCCGACCATAACTCATGTGGAGTTGTGTCGGTTAGAACCGATGAAGGAGACATATTCACCAGATATCTTGCAGTGTCGACTACCTCCTCCCATAATTCTTGTGTGATCCCAACACCACTGAGCATGCTCCTTGCCTTATCCATCAACGTTCTGTCCATTCTCTCAGCAACTCCATTTTGTTGTGGGGTATATGGTGTGGTATTTTGGCATGATATGCCACACTTCTTACATAAATGATCAAATTATTTTCCACAGAATTCACCACCATTGTCAGTTCTCAACACTTATATCCTCTTGTTTGTTTGGTTTTCTACAAGAGCTTTAAACTCTTTAAATTTATCGAAAACCTTTGATTTCTTCCTCAGGAATATATCCATGTCTTCCTAGAGAAATCGTCTATGAAGGAGACATAATACATGGATCCACCAAGTGAAGGAACTATAACCAAGCTAGACAAATCACTATGCACCAATTCTAGAATCCCATTTTCCCTTGTCACTCTAGATGGGAACCTCACCCGACTTTGTTTTCTATATATGCAATGTTCACAAAAGTCGACCTCTAAACCACATTCAGGAAAACCTTCGACCATACCTTTGTTTTTCATAGCTTGAAGTCATTTTTATCCAATGTGTCCCATCCTCTCATGCCATATCCTGATTGGGTCAATTTTATCATGTCTTGTCAATTTGGTTTGTACTGAATCAACCCAAGTCGGGTCAAGTTGAGTTGAAGTCGAGTCGACTCTAGGAGAAATGATGTTGTTGCATCCGGTCGAGTCTTCATTCCCTAATAAATTGTATAGGGTTCCAATCCAAACTCCTTTCACTAAGACCATCACACCTCTAACAATCTTGCATGAATCCTTCTGAAATAGAGTATGCACTCCAACATCTATCATCTTACTAAAAGATATCATGTTTATTTCCAAACCTGGGATGTGTAGCACACCTGGAAGGGTTCTTTTCCTCCCATCCTATAGTATGAGTTGAAATCTTCCTCATCCTACAATTTGGTTGTCGAGTCATTCCCTAAGAACATATCACCTCCATCATATTGTTCATACTCACAGAACCATTCTCTATGTGGTGTCATATGATAAGATGCTCCTGAGTTGATCAACCAAACTCCTTGATTTGACCGTGTGTTGGTCGACAATAGGTACACATCACCTCCCTTATCTAGGATTGACTTTCTCTCACTTAACTTCTTATTGTTGTATCTCGTACTAACTTTCATCTCCCTTGACTTATAGTCCTTTTTGTAATTCCCAGCTTTACCGCATTTCCAACATCTTCTTTTTGATTGAACCAGTGATTTAGATCTACCCTTCAACTTAGAATTTCTACTGGATAATTTTCCTTTATCGCTTTCAACTGGTCAACCTCTCACCACTAAAGCATCCTTGTTTGATCATTCCATGTTCTTTCTTCTCATTTATTCTTACAACAAAGAAGCAACCATGTCTTATAGTGCTAGTGTGGTTGTATTACTCCATATAGCCACGACTAATCTATCCTAGGAGTTTGGAAAATAACATAATAGGATTATACACTTCTCATTCTCAATGATTTTAATGTCCACATATGATAACTGGCTTAAAATAGTGTTAAACACATTTAAATTCTCAATCACTGAACTTCCATCACTCATTCTCAGAAGACACAGTTTCTTTCTGAGAAACAACTTATTTACCAAATATTTCGACTAGTATAAGCTTCCCAACTTGTCCCATGGTTTCTTGGTTTAATATTCACCTGATACATTCAGCAGTACCGAATCTACAAGACAAATTCAAATCATACTTTTTTCTCTTCTTTCGATTTTCTTCCATTCTTCCGTCAACATGCATGTTGGTTGGGTACCTGGACAGACCATTTTCCATTGTTCTAAATCTACAATAATCTATTCCATTTTAAGCTTCCAAAGATCAAAAGTTTGGTCATTGAATTTTTCTATATCTATCCTTGAACTGATTGCCATTCTTTACCATGATATTTAACACAATTTATGACTTACGAATCTTATTGTACCTAGGGTTTAGTTCTCAAATTCAAGATTGGAAAATCAAGATGTGATACACTCATCAAAACATAACATGACTCTGACACCAATTGTCAAAGATGAAATTGGCTTTGATACCACTTGTCAGGAAATGAGAGACACTTCCACACTAAGCCTAGAAGAAGAGAAGAAGAATTTAATCAAGAACATAAATGACAAAGACATCACACAATACACATATTTTTTACCCTAGAAACCCAAACCAAGAAAACCATCATTCCTTGAGTTTTATTCTCTCTTGTTTTCTTATTCAATATGAATAAAATGTTACATGTCTAACCTTGGTCTACACCTAAGACACAATCGACAACATACCATCTTTCCTACACAAGAACAACCCTGTAGCCAATCCAGATTACATATACATGACCAACAACCTACGATTTTATCATTATCCTTTACGGCCTTACAACATGCCTCTTTATAGGCTTTACAATAGGAAAAACCCTAAAGAATTGACACCCAAAAATGGTTACAGATCCATACAGATCATTGGCTACAAATCCGGTAAATCTCGGGATTCTGTTACAATCAACTCCAAGTCATATTACCAGTAGACTACCAATCAACCTTCATTCGGTCCTCAGTTGTTCACCACACGTCCTCATGTTGACCTCTTTTTTTTTGACCTCTTTGACTTTCTATCGATTCCTTTACCATGTTGAACTTCCTCGACCTTTGACTTGACTTTACCCAGTCGAATCACCTCGAACTTCAACTTGTTGACAATCTACCTTAACCTCGACTGTCAGTAGATTCACCTTGAATAGACTTTCACTACAATAATATAACAACCCAAGATCATGTACATCCAAAGAAATAGGGTCTATTGTGGGAACAATTAATATAGATCTGATAAAGCTCCAAAGTTTGTTCTCCACTAGAATATCTAACATTTTGACTTTACATTGCAAGCAATTAGAAATACCTTCCAACTGATCCTCATATCTTGTGCAAGAAACCATTTCTTCTCAATTGTTCAATAAAAAACAAACAACCAAGTTTCCCCCTTCAAATCCTTGCCAAAAATAACATTTCTCACTGTAACTTAGAGCACTTGCTCTTATACCACGTATAAAATCAATAACAAAAAAACTCTAACTCACATAGGACTTTTTTCAAACACTTAGTAAACATAGATTTTTGATTTAAATGAACTATGAAATGTATTAACCCACATTCATATATATCATAAGCAGAAACACACATTACTAAGCAACTATCAATAAAAAATAACAATGAGCAGTCGTCACAGAACACATGTGCACACTCAGAATTTTGGTAGTCAGCCAGGAAAACCCCAGAATGTGGAAACCCACCAAGAGAAATTTATTATCATATTTAGGAAGTACAAAAGAAAAAACAGTAATACATTTGGTAGCAAGAGAAACACAAGTTAAACTCACTTCCAGACACCCACAACAATCCCCAAATTCTACCTTGAAAATAGTGCCATAGTCTATATGGCCTGTTTGGTTGAGCTGAGAAACAACACCTTGGAAAATGTGCCAATCTACTGTTGTACAGTCTAATTTGTATAGTTGTCCTCCAGTAGTAAAAACCCACAAGATTCTTTGAAAATCATGTCACAAGCTACCTCGATTTATGCCCCCACTTTTATGTTGTACAGACTATATGAATCCGTACAGTACGACCTCCCACTTAGCTGCAACCTTCAAAAATTTATCACATAATTTTTTCCTTGGTATTTGTGCCCAAACTCTCTTGGAATCTATGCCAAATATGCTTCATATATTTTCCTTCCAGCTCTCTCTCAAATTTCTCTTGACTTGTCTTGCACACTACCCTACGATTACTCTCCTAACTGAAAAATGACTTTTCACATTCGACATCCCTAAATCTAATGGCCAAGATCTAATCTTTCCTTTACAAGATCAAGGGACATGATTCATTCCCTCCAAAATAAATCATTTAAATTTAGTAAAGTTATTTTCCACTTTATGACATAAAGTCACTTTAATAAAATATTAGAAGGTCACTTTTACAGAAAATTACTTTAATAAAAGAGTCACTTTATTACAACTTTATAAAATGCCTATTACAAAGTCAAGTGTTGAGTAGTGAAAATGCAAGGTCACTTCCGCATACAAGACAAAACATGCAGAGTACCTCCTGAGCTATAAAAGCTAACACTCCCTCTTAGCAAGGGAGATACTCATTTCCATCACTATCACCTGGTCCTATCCTCAATTCCATCACACTATTTGTAGTAGGATCTCCTTCTGAACCCGGGGCCAACTTCAACACCTGGACTAAACTTGAATCTGAAGGCCTCCTCCTAGGAACCACTCTGAACCCTGAGCTCCTAGGAGAACCCACTCCACCTTGAGCTTATGTCCACTCACATCAGCTGAGCCTAATTTTTGTGCCAAGAAGAGACTCCCTCTCTTCCCTTGGATTTCAAGACTGAATCCTTGGGCCCACTGCAGTCTCAGGAGCCTCTTTCTCCACATCCAACCTTGAATCTCCAATTGTAGGTTGTCTTCACACAATGTACAACCTATCAACTCGATCACCATCAACAATGGATCGATTGGATCAGATATATCTATGTAGATAAAGACATATCCACTCTTGAACAATGTCACATATCCCGCATCTCTCAAGGTTGACATCGAGAGCAGGTTAACCCTCAACCCCAGAACAAATAGAAATCCATCAACCAATAGGAGTTCTCCAATCTTGAGTTGGAATATAACCCTTCCAATTCCACTTACTTCTCGTGCCATTCCCCCTTCACTTTCAACTAGTCAGTCTGGTCCTGTCTCTTTGATACTGAGGAATATATGTCATGTTCTTGTCATATTACATGAGGCTCCATTTTCAATGATTTTTAAGTACCTGAATATATCTGAAAATACAAGATAGAATAATAGCCCAAATCATTCACCATAACACTGAGCACAAGAAATAGAGAAAATCCTTGGGGTAGGGTAACACCATATATTAATCTTGAAGGAAGGATAACACTCCTCAAGCAATGCTTTATACATTCACAATATTCTTCACTATGCTTCAATACATTACTTACACTTCTTTATATAGCTCTCTCTATCTCCTAGGAACCTTCTAGAGAGCCTTCTCGCATTTATTATATCTAACTACCATAATGGGTCTTATTTAATAATATAGTGGACCTAGTCCACCTTACATTGAATATACATAACCAAATTCCTATTGGGTACCTCCCTAGGTATACTACATTCCATCCCCCTTCACATGTTTCATCCTTGAAACATGAGAACAAACCATACAATATGACTGACTAAGCAATGCAACGAACTAATACCAAGTGTTACCATCCATCCATCCTAATGGAATATGAACATGATGTCCAACTATTTCCTTGCCACCTTGATATTGATCTGCATTGTGCTTGTGTTTCCTTGGCATTGTTTCGATAGTCGGATGTGTTCCTGTAGTGTTGGTAGTTCTCCATGCACCTCTTGATTGGTTTCCTTTATGGTGCCTTGCCGATGTATAAATGTGTTGAAGATCATGCCCTTGCCTTGATGACTATTGTTTCTCTATATGATGTGGATGGCAATGTACAAAAAATATAGGAATATGTTCTTTTTTCTTCAATTCTATAACACATTGTGCCTTTGAGTCAATGACCTCCTTGGCTTCATTATTGTGTCCTTCTTGTGGCGTTATTTCATCTCATTCAGTAGACTCTGCCTCTAATTCAACTTCAGATTCTATAATAAATTCTTTCCTCGCCACCATGGGCCCATATTTCTTACTAAGAGACACATCATGCAAGGTGACATTCTTTTTCTTGTACCACAACTTCAAAAACTTCTTTTTCACATTGATATTAATGGTACCCATTGATTCTATCCAAGGGTATCCAAAAACAATATCCACTTCATCCATATCCATGGCATAACAATTTGAATGAAACACATATTTGTCCATGGATATCTTCAAATCTTTAAAAATTTGAAAATTTTCACCCTCAACCTATGTGCTTTGAACATTCTTTGTAGGAACTTGCAATCTATTAACCAACTGAACATTGATAAAATTATGCAGGAAACTAGGATTAATAGAAACAATGATATTTTCTTTATGAATGCATCCATGAACCTGTAATATAGAATTTCCACATGAAAATAAACCCTTCTTTCTTTAATATTGGAATGAGACCATTTTTCTAAAAATACTTTTCAAATTCTTCATCGAAGAGTCCCGTCATTTTTCTATAGTTAAGTGAATTCCACCAAAGGTTGCATCACCTTGTAAACTCAAATTTATCAACACTTTACAATGTTCTTTACTGAATGAATTCCTATATTTTATGACTCATTTGATACTAGGGCCTTACGAATTTCCTGCAAAATATATCTTTCTATGAAAACCCCAAAAATAGATCTATAACTTACTGTGCGAAACACACAACTTTTTCTGGAAAAACCCTGAAAAACTGTCAAATTTAAAATGTTGATAACTTCATGTCCCAGACTCCGTTTCGGCTAATTTGTTTTTTAAAATTGGGTATTTTTTTGAGAGGAATTCAAATATCCAATTAGTTTCTAGAAATTATGAGCATAAAGATTCAAAACAAAGTCTGAAGTGCGCCATCCCCTTTCTTCCTTTTAAAAAATCTGCAAAATGAACCAAACATTTCTTCCCTTCTTTGGCTAAGGAAGGTTCTCTGATACCAATTGTTAATTACTTGAAAAGATTTGATAATATAAGATATAATAATAACCCAAATCATTCACCATAACACTAAACCCAAGAAATAGCGAAAACCCTTGTGGTAGGGTAACACCATATATTAATCCTTAAGGAAGGATAACACTCCTCAAGTAATGCTTGATACATTCACAATATTTTTCACTATGCTTCAATACATTGCTTACACTTCTTTATATATATCTCTCTATCTCACATGGACCTTCCAGAGAGCCTTCTCGCATTTATTATGTCTAACTACAATAATGGGTTTTATTTAATAATATAGTGAACCTAGTCCACCTTACATTGAACATACAAAATCCATCCATTGTCACGCACAAATCAAGTGCTCTTGTGCAAGATACCGGATATATAAAATATGCAGAACAGAAACGAAATGCTAGAAATGACAGAATA
>CBVK0100527136.1:0-11974 GCA_900067695.1 Picea abies
ACATTGTAATATGGCATTACCGTATTACAATGTAATATGGTAATCCCATACTACATTGTAATATGGCATTACCGTATTACAATGTAATATGGTAATACCATATTATAATGTAATATGGCATTACCATATTCCATTGTAATATGGTATACCGTATTACAATGTAATATGGTAATGCCATATTACAATGTAATATGGTAATGCCATATTACAATGTAATATGGCATTACCATATTACATTGTAATATGGTATACCATATTATGATGTAATATGATAATACCATATCTCGTGTTTTTTTTTTTTTTAAACTTAAAGGATGCATTGCAATATCGACGATAGTTCATCGGAAACCAATTTTTATTCGTCGCAATTTGCCATGGTTTTGCATCGCACATACAACATCTACGTCGTAAGTTTTTGTATTGGCATAAATTTTCATCGCTATTGCCACGCTTTTGCGTCGCAACTTTCCACAATTTTTTTTACATTGCCACGGTTTTTCATCGCAATTTGTCACGCTTTTGCGTCGCACATACATCATATGCGTCGTAAGTTTTTGTCTTGGCATAAATGTTCGTCACTATTGCCACGCTTTTGCGTTGCAACTTTTCACAATTGTTTTTACATTGCCATGGTTTTTCGTCACAATTTGCCACACTTTTGCGTCACACATACAACATCTACGTCGTAAGTTTTTGTCTTGGCATAAATGTTCGTCGCTATTGCCGCGCTTTTGCATTGCAACTTTCCACATTTTTTTTTTACATTGCCATGGTTTTTCGTCGTAATTGCGATGAAGTTTCGAACCAATTTCGACGATGCATAGGGTTAACCCATATTGATGGTGATGACACATGGAGAGCTAATTTCGTCGTTGTTTCAAAGAAACCCTAGTTCATGGATATAGAGACGAAAAAAAGTCTTCTCTTTCATGGAAATTGTGACGGATAAGTGTGGCAATAGTAATGAAAAACCGTCACAAATTTGGTCATATGTACTAGTGGTGGTTTTTTAGAAAAGGTGGGGGAAAATTAACTAGAGTATGGGTCTAGTGAGGAGGATCCAAGAAGTTGTTGATATTAGGTGAGAACTAGAATGGAACTGGAAGAGAAGAGGAGAAAAAGAGCAGAAAGATATGCAAGAAGAGTTGAGGTGAGGGAGAAATTTGAGTGGAAGAGTAGAGAATAGTTAGTCGAGGGTGCACAACGAGGTCTCAGGCCCAGAATGAAGAGGAAGCTCACACCAGGAAGTGGTGTGGGAGAGGATGTTGTGCCTAAGTGGAACACAGGTGGGGAAAGGCTTGTGAAGAGGCTTCAAATCGAAGATACCAGTAGTGACAATAGTGGTAGTGAGGGCTTAGGTGACGAAGCATGTACCCTTTGGTTGTTGCGGTATGATGCAACCTTGAGACGAGGAAGAGGACACATGTGTTGTGCACGAGCACAAATTCATGGTGCGTTGGTGGACTCAGAAGAGGAAGCATCGCACATTTATGCACTGACAAGAAGTGAAGTTGTTGCACAATATGGTGGGGCGCTAATCAGATGGGGTTTTGGCTCTTGGTGTAGTGGTGATATGTTGAGCATCTCGGTGAGAGGTGCATAGAGAAGTCGCATGCTAAGCGGAGAAACCGACTCTGCACAAGGTGGTAGTGTGCAGATAGGATCATGAGATGAATCACGCGGTGGAAGTACGCAAAATGGCCTGGAGGCAAGAGAACATGTTGGTGGTATGCAATCAGATCAAGAGGAGAAGGTGCAGAATGTGGATGTGCCAGAAGAGGAGGAATATGGAGGCTCCCCTAGTGGTGGGCGATAAAAATTGATAATGTTGGATTGCCTTGCATGGATGCAACTAGATATTTCTTTGGGTTCCCTCACAAGAAATTTCAGGAGAATATGGTCTTACCCCGCCTTTCTTCCACCCCCCTTGCGCATTTTTAATCAAGAAGAGCACTTAGAAAATAATGAAGAGGTTGAAGTTGAAGAAATAGAAGAAGAGGAAAAAAATGATGACACAAGTAAAGGAGAAGGTGAATTCATCAATACTTTACCCCAAGTGATAGTGGTGTGTAAGGATCTAGACAATAGAAGTCATAACAGTGGAACTAACACTGGTCTCGAGATGCCCAATCAAGATAGTGTGTTGATATTTCCCATGTTACATGGAATGGGTAAGGATGATGTTGAGCTACACTGGTTCACCTGCGAAGCAATCTGGTCTATAAAGATAGTTACAGATGAGGTGGATAAGATCACGTAACTAGAGACTGCGTTCAAGGATTGGGACCTGATGCGGTACATGAAATATAAGGCTATTGTGCTAGCAAAATAGAAGAGGTCTCTGGTCGAGATCAAACATGATCTACTTCGAGAAATTCAGAATTTGAAGTTAGAGTCCCAATGCATTCTAGAAATCACGGAAATCAAGTAGAAAGAAGGAGAGAGTATATGGGATTATGACTAGAGGTTCAAAATCTTGTTGGATAGGTTGACGTTACAGATCTAGGACATGCAACACAAAGAATGTTTCATTGTGGGGTTGTTCGATATATCCAAGTCTCACTCACACAGTAAAAGGTGGCGACTCAGACAGAGGTAGTTGAGATTATGATGCCCTTGGAAGCCACACCTAGAGGTGTAGAAACATCAGTTGGGTTGGCACATGTTAATTCACAACTTACCAACCTAACAATACAGTTGCAACATATGTCCAAGGCTAAATTCGTGCATGAACATGTGTGGTGCACTACATGCTGCTTGGAAGGGCATCGACGAGATGAGTGGTCGGTCCTTCCAAATTATGTGGCGATAGGCGCATCGAGTCCATTTCCCTCTGGACAGTCGAAATGGTGTGAAATATTTCGACAGTGGGATCATGTTCCACCCCGCTTCCCCACCTTACAAAAGTATCAAGAAATAAATCACACCCCCTTATGTGAATTTTTTAAGTTCGTCGGCCATGATATCAGTAGTTTTCGGTCCCTCCAAATGATGCAATATAATACCTGGGATTCATTTTGGGTACAATAGGAACAAAAGGCTGGTGATTGTGGTGGTGAAGATAGAGGCAAATATCAAGGAGGACCTCGAGGTGGGTATGGATGCTATCGTGGACGAGGATATTGATCCAAAATGGATCTAGGAAGGCCAAAATTCCAAATTTCTCATAATCGAACGAAACCAAATCCATTGCATAGGGTTCGTCATGTTGAATCTAGCAATATGTTTTGTTTTCAAAAATGGACACCGTATGCGAAAGTTATCGCGATTTGAACTTTTTCCCAAACAGGCAAAAAAATGTCAAAGCCAATAGTCAGAGGTCGTCCTGTTGATGTCATCAGTACATTAGCATGAGGTGGCATATGATGTCATTATGACATCATGATGTCAACATGTTGATGTATAAGCACCAGGAGGTGACACGTGTCATGAAGTTTTGGCATTTTCGGGTGCTGATGTGGAAGACACCTAGACTGTACGGATGATAACATGGCAATCCGTATGATGATGTGGTAGGCTCAGGTTGTGACACATGGCAGGTTATGGATTAAAGGTGGAAATGACGTGGCCCAGTGACAGGTTGATGCATGGAAGACACGTGTCTGTACGGATGGCAGGTGTGATGATGGTGCATTGACTGGACTGTATGGTGGCGAATCACAAGATGACACATGGCTCAATCACAGGGTGCCACGTGGCACCCCAAATGAGGCCAATGAGGTCTAGTTTAAAAGGGTTGTTTTCACTCTGGCAGAGTCGAACCCGTGACCTCCGGGCATGCCAATACCTTACAACAATGCGCTAACCAACTCACCATAAGTATTGTTTGCTAAATCATGTGGCGCATTTTGATTTTAAGTTAGAGTTATGCAGATTTTGGGGAAGTGCTCGGTTGGTGGGGGATACTTTCCGACCAAGGAGGGATACTATGTAACCATGTGTGCAACTAGGAGAATATGAATCGGGGGGTAAAGCTAGAGCGCGAGGCCACATGGCCTTCCACACGACCAGAGCCAACGAAAAACATGGGTGTGGGTGCCATTGGGTGCTTAACACTTAGACACATGGTGCTCCCACATGAACAGGAGCCAAAGGACCAAGGGCGCGCACCTGATTTTTCCAAAAGTGGGTTTTTTACTATAGAAAATGGATTTTTTTAGTTAATTATGTTGATATTAATGAATTTTTTCCCATTTTTGAGGATCTGGAGCCCTTTTTTAGGCTAGATCTTGGGAGGAAGTTGGGAGGTGAACCCCAACTCAATATATATATAAAATAGAGGTTTTTGATAGTCCAAGGAGGTTCATAACAACACAATGTTGAATTTTTTGTGAAGCTTAAGCCATTTTTATGTAGGGAATCCATTGGGGAAGCGAGCTTTGGAGGCCATTTCCAGGAGCTACGCTCAGCCTTTTTCAGTGACATCAGATGTATTGGATTCTTGAGGTCAAGTAGAACACAACCAAAACATTTTATAATCCATTTGATGTACTTATGATGTATTTTTTAAGCATCGAATATTTATAAGAAAGCCTCCCCCAATGAGACAAAGGCCCGAAGACGTAGGCAACCTTGCCAAACTTCGTTAACAATATTGGTGTTATGGTTTGTTATTATTAATGTTTACTTTATGTTCTGCATTATTTATGATGGTTGCAACATTCATTCATTAAATATTCTTATTCTCTTCAATTTATCAATAGTAAATCAACTCATGCATAAACTTAACCATAGTCTTTAAAAGATCATTTTCGGAGCAAGCGGTATCAGAGTAGGTTGAAAGTTGGTTTTTTGAGTTTGCATGATTAACAGGGAAAAGCTAAGTTGTGGTGAATGAGAGCTTGTTGAAGGAGATCCTAAGATTGGATTAAGAAATAGGACATCTCAAAGTGAGAATATGGCATCGAATGAAGGAGTTTCTCAAAATGAAAGAGAGTTTCAAAAGACTTTCTTCGCCATGTCGGAGATGGTAAAAGTGTTGTATGATGATTACTTGGAATGGAAGAGACTGGTTGAAGGGGAATATTCAAAGAAATACAAAAGTGAAGAAGGAGAGGACCCTCCAAAATCTCCTCCTTCACCTCCTTTAGCTCCATATTCTTCTTCTTCAAGTACAAGTTTGAATACTACTTCTTTAAGAAAACATTCTCATAAACATAAGCCTGATATGACATTACTTAAACTTGATGTAAAATTTGTTTTACCTATGTATGATGGTGAAGTTAATGATGAGAAATTTGATAATTGGGTTAGACAAATGGAGGCATATTTTAATGTGCAACAAATAAAAGATGAGGCAACCAAAATCAGATTGGCATCGCTTCGTCTTGAAGGCACAACTCTCATCTAGTGACAAAGTAAGATGCAACATGGAACTCAACAAGTTGGTAAGATTTTTTCATCATGGCATGATTTTATTTCTGCACTTAGAAAATAGTTATATCCTTTGGGGTATAAGGAAAAGGCTTTAATTGAATGACAAAGTCTTAAGTTAAAGAAAGGACAATCAGTGCAGGAATATACAGATGAATTTCATAAGACTGCATTGATGTTAGATGTTTCATTGACTACACAAGAAACTCTTATGAAGTATATAGGAGGTTTACCTACTTATATTCGTAATATTGTATTTATGTTTGGACCTAATAATCTTAATGAGGTTTATGTCCAAGCAACATATATTGAAATAGGAAAAATTGGAGTTGGTGTATCATGGGAATCATCTTCAAACAAATAAGGAAAAGGAAAAGGGAATGAGAAGAAAGAAAATTCAGCGAAAATAAAGGAAGAGAAGCTCTCTTGAAATCATTGCAAGAAAGAGGGGCACGATGATGAACATTGTTGGCAATTTCACCCATAGAAGAGACCGAAGTGGTTCAAAGAGAGGAAAGGGAGGAAATTGTTTTTAACAACAACACAACCAACAGACTTGGGGTATGATTCAAGTGATGAGACTAAGATCACATCCGTTGGTTTGTCAGGTAAAATTGGTGATGGTTTTGATTCAAGAAGTAAATTGTTTCATATAAGGTTCATAATGAAACATACTGAGACCAATACATCAATAGATAGTGGATCTAAATCTAACTTAATTTAAGAAGAAGTGGTTAATAAATTGGGATTAAACAATAAGATGCATCACAAACATTATTCACTAAATTGGATAAGCAAAGATCACAAATTGTCCATAACAAAGCAATGTATCATAAGGTTTGCAATTACATCTAAGTATGTGGATGAAGTAATATGTGATGTGGTGCTGCTAGAAACATGTGGAATGGTCTTAGGTAGCCCTTATTTATATGATTGCAAAGCAATCTTCGACATGGAACAAAATCAATATCACTTATTTAAGAAGGGAACCGAATATGTTGTACATTCTCATCATATAAAAACAAATAAATCTCTTCTAATAATGGAACAATTAAAGAAGGCATCTTATGCAAGAAATACACCTATAATTGTGCCAAGTAAAGCAGTTGATCTTAAGCATGAACATGAGATGGTTGTAAGATGGGAGTCCAATCATAATTTTCTTCAAGATAAGTTAATGTTGTGCAAGCCCATCAAACATATTGGTTCATTTTCAGTCATATTTTCTGATATTATCATTGCTAATGTTTTCTACATGGATGGTAGTGGATTTAGTAAGATGTGAACAAGTTCAAATGGTTAACAATATGGTTTCAGTTGTCATGGTTATTATGCAATTGATTATGATGCGACAGGTGCATAGGACAGAGTTTAAAGACAAAGGACAAGTGTGAAGTCCTATACCTCACTTGATGTCTGGTTAATATCCTTTGGGAGGACAAAAAAGTCTTAGTGGGGAGGCCTATACCTCACTTGATGTCTAGTTAATATCCTTTTGGAGGACCAAAAGGTCTTAGTGGGGAGGAATGATCCAAAATGGATCCAGGAAGGCAAAAATTTCAAAGTTCTCAGAATTGGACAAAACCAGTTCCATTGCGTAGGGCTCGTTATGTCGATTCTGACAGTATGTTTTTTTCTGAAAATGGACACCATATGCGAAAGTTATCGCGATCTGAAATTTTTCCCAAACAGACAAAAAAAGTCAAAGTCAACAGTTAGAGGTAGTATTGTTGACGTCAGAAGTACGTCAGCATGACATGGTAGATGACATCAACATGTTGATGTGGAAGCACAAGGAGGTCACATGTGTCAAGCAGTTTTGGCATTTTCGAGTGCGGATGTGGCAGACATGTGGACTGTACGGATGCTGACGTGATAGTCCATACGATGATGTGGCAGGATCGGGTCATGACACGTGGAAGAGTATGGATGATAGATGGAACTGACATGGCCCAGTGATAGGTTGACGTGTGGAAGACATGTGGTTGTACGGATGGAAGGTGTGTTGACAATGCACTAACTAGACTATACGACAACGAATCATAGGATGACACATGGCCCAATCACAGGGTGCCACGTGGCACCCCAAATGAGGCCAATGAGGGTCAATTAAAAAGGGTTGTTTGCACTCCATCATATTCAAACTTGTGACTTCCGGGCATGCCAATACCTTACAACAATGTGCTAACCAACTCACCACAAGTATTGTTTGTTAAACCATGTGGTGGATTTTGATTTTAAGTTAGAGTTATGCAGATTTTGGGGAAGCGCCTGGTCGGCGGGGGAAACCCGTCGACCAAGGCAAGATGGGAAGCACCCGGTCGGCGGGGGAAACCTGCCAACTAGGGCAGGATACTATGTAACCAAGTGCATGACCGGGAGCATATGACCTGGGGGCCGAAGCCAGAGCCCGAGGCCACATGGCCTTCCACACGACCATAGCCAACGTAAAACATGTGCGCGGGCACCATTGGGTGTTAGCACTAGGAAACATGGTGCTCCCACATGATAAGGAGTTAGAGGACCAGGGCGCATGCCAAAGTTTTCCCAAAGTGGGTTTTTTACTATAGAAAATGGATTTTTTTAGTTAATTATGCTGATATTAATGGATTTTTTCCCATTTTTTAGGATCCGGAGCCCTTTTTGAGGCCAGATCTTGGGAGGAAGTTGGGAGGTGAACCCCAAATCAAAATATATAAAAACCATAGGTTTTTGATAGTCCAAGGAGGTTTAGAACAATAAAATGCTGAATTTTTTGTGAAGCTTAAGCCATTTTTATGCAGGGAAGCCATTGAGGAAGCGAACTTTGGAGGCCATTTCTGGGAGCTATGCTCAACCTTTTTCAGTGTTGTTAGTTGTGTTGGATTCTTGAGGTCAAGAAAAACATCTCCATACCAGTTTGCAATCCATTTTATGTATTTATAATGTATTTTTCAAGCATTGAATATTAATAAGAAAGCCTCCCGCACTGAGACAAAGGCCCAGAGACGTAGGCAACCTTGCCGAACTCTGTTAACAATCTTGGTGTTATGGTTTTCTATTCTTAATGTTTACTTTATGTTATGCATTCTTTATGATGGCTGCAAGATTCATTCATTAAATCTTCTTCTTCTCTTCAATATCTCAATAGTAAATCAACTCATGCATAAACTTAACCATAGTCTTTAAAAGATCATTTTTGGATCAGATATGGTGGAGGACGTGGTAGACCCCCCACATGTTTCAATTGTGGTGAGATTGGTCATTTCTCACGATTATGCACTAAGTATCACATGTTCTATGCATATCGTTATAGTCATGAACATGTAATCGAGGATTGTCCAAACTTACTGAAAAATTGGGAGGAAAATAAGGGTAATTGTAACATGGTAAGTGCTAAGTTGTGCAAAAACAAGAAAAAGAATGAAGAAGTGAATGCCTGGGTGGTAACTTATGGAGGGGCGAAGATAGGGGAAAAATTCGAGCATGGATAAGGTTTGGGTCAACAAGCAAAGGGAAATATCAGGAAGCCCCCCCATTCCCCTCCTAATTTTGATGTGACTCAGTAGAAGTAGTTTTTGTGTGATGCACAAAGATATTTGGAGGAAGATTGAGTGTGTGAGGAGTTGCAATGTGTGACTCAGAGGTATCTTGAAGAGGAATGGGTCTGAGAGGAAGTTCAAAAGGAGACACAAAGGTTGCTAGAAGAAGCACAGATCCACAAAGAAGTGTAGTGGGCGACATAGAAATCATTGGAGGAAGCATGTGTGTGTGAAGAACTATAGCGCGTGATGCAGAGATCTTTGGAGGAACCTCGTGTGCATGAAGAAGTTAAGTGTGCCACCCAAATATCAATAGAAGAATAACACAAATATACTATGTTGTGACATGCTTAGTAGGAAGTGTATGAACAATGCCAAGAAGAGTTGCAAAGTGTTGTGTGGGCAGAAGCCTTGCGCGACCTCGGTCGCATGGAAAATCATAAGATCAAGTCAATACATTCGTGCACTATTTTTTTTATTTGCTCAAAGATCCAAAAGTTGCAAGTAAGTTGAATCAGATGTTAATTGCTTGCATGGAAGAATAAGGAGAGGTGACCAACATTGTATCTCTTATGCCAGAAAGGAATGTATGCCAAGTTAGGAAGAAAAAACACATTGGATAAGAGTTTAAGATGACAACAAAGCTTGGTGGGTATGATATGGATGGATTCATGTTGGATCTAGGATCCGATGTGAACATTTTACCCAAGAAATCATGGGAAGTGATGGGGAAACCGAAGTTGGTTCGGTCACCCATTTAGCTTCGATTATCCAACTAGTACAAGATCTACCCCATCGGATGATTGAAGCAGGTTGAGGTGAATAAAGAAGGAGTAAAAACAAAGGCTGAATTCGAAGTCATTGAAATCATGGATGAGATGGATCCATGCCCTGCATTGCTAGGAATTGACTGGGATTTTGATAACAATGCGATGTTGAATTTGAAAAAGTGAAAAATTGCATTTGAGACTGACACCCTACGCTTGGTCACGCCACTCGATCCATATGAAGGTGGCCACTACAATGAGATTTTCAATGAGGATGCATAGAGCTCGACAATTGAAAATATTTATAAGGTCATGGGGCACAGGGAGGAATACATCAACCTTACCGCAAACAGAGAATTAAGTTGGAGTAGTGTTACATCATATGATACGGATTCTAAAGATGCCTTGGATCGATGATAGAATAAGCTTTATGAGGTGTCAAAAAATAGGTGTGACCACATCTCAGTGGAAGACCACATGAAAGACTTTGGCTCCTATCTATATGATGGGTAGGAGTTGGTGGCTTTATTACTTGCATGGCTCCATGACATACCAGAATATCAGAGATTTTGCACCCTTGATATAGTCCTAGTTGGCACCCCGACACAATGGTGGGCCACATATAGGGAACCTCACCGAGAATGGGTAATTGTGGAGGCAGATATCCACGACCGATTTAGATCTAGATAAGTCACTCCTCACATTGCATCTCTTGGTGAAAGGTAGTGGTTAGCCAAGAAAAGGCGTAGTGAATTCCATAAATATTGAACCTCACGTCACACTTTCCCATATTCCTCTCCTCTACCACAAATTCCCATTTTTTTTAGTGAACTAGATTTCCCTCCATACAACCTCCCTCTACATCCAATGGTTGACTTCACCTACCCCCCATAATCATTCACCATACGAAACCCTTCCCCCCCACCTGATAGAGCCAAATGAGATAAATCCCAAT
This sequence comes from Picea abies, assembly GCA_900067695.1. Taxonomy (NCBI): domain Eukaryota; kingdom Viridiplantae; phylum Streptophyta; class Pinopsida; order Pinales; family Pinaceae; genus Picea; species Picea abies. The sequence continues at coordinate 10,617 of CBVK0100527136.1, forward strand.
ATCGATGAGCTCCTTCAACAATGGCTCCTACCAGAACCAATCCTCTTGGAACCCGAACCCTCGCAGCCAAAAATAGTCACCAACATACCCTCGAAACAACAATGTGACCCACCAGGGGCCACTCCAATCTCATAACGTTAGCACTTATATCCAATTGGGGTGAGTAGTCTTTATGTGTGGTGCCCCTAGCCCACTTTCCTTTATGCATGCATATGTTACGTCCACACTATGGTTATTCTGTATGAGATCCTCCTGCTAGCATATTCCAATAGAATCCAACATATCCTATTTATTAGTTGTACATGTATCCCCAAGCACCATCAGTAATGCCACATCAGTCAGGCCTTTATCAGGTCAAAGGTTTCTCAATCCATCCAACCGCCATTCCACTCCACTCACGCATACTAACAAAATCATCGAAAAACTTTCTTTCCTTCCAAGGTATTCAAAACAAGAGTACCCCTATCCCACAAGTCCTATCAGTGGCCCATGACAACCATTTGACCTGAGTATTGGATAGAGTTCTTGGCAGTCACACTTATCCGTCGGGTGCAACAATCTAAATCGAGAACATTTCACCACTCATTGGTACAACATCTATTACACTACTTCATTCATCCATGCATACCATCGAGAAAGAAAATTGAAATTGGGATATCTTCCCCGCCATATTCTTCATTGTCCATGACACATCACCTTAGTCACACTCATCTCATCAGCTCCCTATTGTCCCTATTCATCCTATATAAGTCACCCCTCTCCTCCTTATATTCAGCAGGGAAATTCCTCAACATTCGGGTCCCAGTTTCTCTGGCCCTTCCCCCACGTGTTATTTCCTCCACTCGTCACTGAGTTCATGAATCAATTACGCCACTCTTTTGGGATGTCTTCTTCACTACCTCTTCCATATCTAACCATCCCCACAATTTTTTTATTATGCTTCTTAACTCTATACCAACAAATTCCAGGTAGAGATTCTACCCTACTCACCCACCTTCCCTTCCATTGTTAATTGTCGTCATGCTTCATCACCTTCATTGATCATGTGGGCTCACAAGTTCTTCCCATTTCATGCTTCATCACCTTTGTTGATGAAGCCTGCTTTCTTCATTGGCTTTATCTCCACCACCCATGTCCACACCTTTGGGACTCATGTCTCTTTATGCACCTCGCATTGTCCCTCTCTTCGTCCCCATCCACATTAAGGGAGACTACCACCTGTAATGTCGCAAGTTCGATTTTCTATCTGACATATCTACCCTCATGCACTCCAAATCCATCTATTGTCTTCATACCTACCTCCCTAGTCCCCGAAGCTGATTCAGTGAGATCGGAAGAGCGGTTCAGCAGGAATGCCG